>ML103262.1:58451-102648 GCA_003697995.1 Taxidea taxus jeffersonii
GGAGAGGGTGGTGGGGTTATGGAAATTGGGGAAGGTATGTGAAATGGTGAATGCTGTGAAGTGTGTAAGCCTGACAATTCACAGACCTGTACCCCTGGGGCAAATAATATATTATATGTTAATAAAAATAATTAATAAATAAAAAGCCTATAAAATTTTAATGCCCTCAAGTGAATACTATAAAATGCACTTTATGACTATTATGTAGCAGCGAGAACCTCAAAGGAAAGAGTTCTCATTTGTTATGGATTCTGAACCTAATTTCGAAGTTATTGGTTTGTTGTTTTTTTTTAACAAAAACAGTTTCAAAAACAATAATATTCTAGAGTTTGGAGAGAATTGGTTTTCATTCAGATTAGATTTATGAAAATCCTAGAAATGAGAACTGTATGATATTAGATAAGATTTAATTTTCCAATGAAGGAAGCAGGATTTCTCTTGCATCTGTTTCTAGTCTTCTCCTACTTTGTTACATCATAGAAATTTTTTTGTTATCTGTTGTTTACATGATAAAAATAAGGAACAAAATTACATGACCATAAGAATTCTAGCTGAGTCTATCACTAGGAGATGAATATGGTGACTATATCACATGGGGCTGTACTTTTGTTTCTTTGGAACCACGAAATCATTCCAAAAGTGGATATGTTTCAATTTAAGAAAATCATAGAGATTTCAGTTTGAAGCTGCTGCCAGGTAGAACAATATGTCAGTGAAACATGAGTTTTGGTGTCATAAATAATGAGGAGTGAGTCAATTGGAAGATAACACAGGAGTTTGAGCGGATTATTAAACAACTTCCTTGTTTTCCCCTCCTGAATGATAAGACGTTCAAAAGATGAATAAAATGTTCATTGAGACAAACAGGAAAGTGAAGCAGATAGAGACCAAAGTAGGGCTTTTGGAGAACATGGGGAAACAATGGATTTACCAATTCTGAGTCTGTAGAATTAACCAAATGTTCTAACCTATACACTTCAAATAAGAAGCACGTTGGGGACCCTTACCACTACACCTTCCACATGATCTACCTGGGCAGATTCTCTAAAGACAGGAAGACCCCAAAGACTCGGGGAGGAAGGGACTATACTTGCCAGGTCCTTCTCTAAAAGTCACCAAGGTCTAAATCACTCTGTCCCTCCTAGAAAACAGAGAGTAAAGGGATTGAGAGGGGAAAAATTCCTTCTGAAGGAAAAGAGGAGTGGGGAATAAGGGCACTCCCTATTTCTACCAGCACCCCATGATATATAATTGATGCACTATTAATGTACTTGTTCTATAGAGCAGTGTTTGGAGGAGCATAGGAAAGTAAAAGAAAATTTCCATGGAGGTGAGTTCTCTAAAAATGGCATTTAAAATTTTATTCCAGCAATGATTTTTGGCTACTGTAAGTGTCTTTTTAAATTATATTTCTGAACACCAAAAAAATTCTCTTTTAGCTTTCCCACAGAAAGTTTCCCCCACAATTCTATAAAACCATACTCTTATCTCAATAATTTTCTTTCCTTTAGAATATGTTATCTGATGTGTTACATTGGTCTACAATAATTCAATTTTTAAGAACATTTCCTATTAAATATGACAGTAACCCAGCTTATTAGCTATTTCATCATAAATTATATTTTGATACATAATACTAACCAGCCATGAAGTGAAAGATCTAAAAAGATCTTCTTAGATAATGGTATCTTCATAGGCTGAGAAGAAATGGTCAGAGGTGGGAGTTGAGCTGGGACGGACACTTTCCTGGAATTCAACAGAGAAGATTCAAGAAATTTCATGAGGACTCAAGATTCAAGAAGTGATCAAGATGCTGATGTTGAACTGATAAAGAAAATAAGAACTGAAATACATATTTTTCCCTGTCAACTAAGAAACCACTATGTACCCCAATGAGAGTAGTGTTAGCAGAATAGAGGGATTAAAGCAATTTCTAGAGGTTATGGAGTAAACGAGCTATAGAAATGGGAGCCACGTCATTATTGAATGCAAATTTCCATTGCTAAAGTTTAAGTTGTGAAAAGAAGTACAAGATCTTACAGGAAAGTTTAGGTCAGGGAAAATCAATGTTCTTTCATAAAAATTGATACCAATAAATAGACACTGAAACCCTGTAGTAATTAGTAAAATATGTTCTACATAATGGCATATGATAAACCATCAATTCATATTCCTAATAATTAGATTATACAATATAAAATAGGGTTAAATGTGATAAACAATATATGTAAGAACGTGAAGAGAGTGGTGAGTGGGCCAGGGATTTCATCAAAGATTTTGTGGAGGAAGTAGGGTTTGTTTATTCCCCAAAATTAGGATATGAAAAAATTGGATAAAATTTCATTCAAGATGACAATAGCAGAAACAAAGGTATTGATCGAGGCATGATGGTTAGGATACAAGTTGCAGTTTAAACATCCAATCAAATTAAAATGTCTCCCATTCCTTGCTCCTTATTCAGAAATCCCAAATAATTGGTCATTCTCAACCCTTAATCTT
Source organism: Taxidea taxus jeffersonii (assembly GCA_003697995.1). NCBI lineage: Eukaryota > Metazoa > Chordata > Mammalia > Carnivora > Mustelidae > Taxidea > Taxidea taxus. The sequence goes on from ML103262.1 coordinate 60,951, forward strand.
CTCCCTCAAAAGACTGCCAAAACCAGAATTATTAGTGAAACTAGACATGGGTCAAGTTAGAGGGAAGAAAACAGATTCAGTTGGTTCATGGCAGTTTTTTTTTTTCTTTTCCTTGTCAGACACATAATTATATATCCCATGTACCAGACACTTGTTCAAGGACTTTATCTATTTTTAACTCATTTCCTCCTCACAGCAACTGTACAAGCAAAACATTCCTATTTATGTCCATTTATAAACATGAAAATTAAGTAAATTACCCCAGGTGGTCCAGCTAGTAAGTAGCACACCTGGGATTCAAACCCCAGGCAGTCTGGTGCCTGGGTCTGTGCTCTAAATAGTACTCTAGCCTGCCTTTTCCTCTGCTACCTTTAATCTTTTTTGTATCTTTTTTTAAAGATCTAAGTCAAAGTACTAGATGCTCATGATCTAAAAAATTCAAAAGTACATTATGTCCTGACCTACTCACTAGCTCTGCAATAAACAGCTCTTCTTATAACAATGGGGAGAGGAAATGGGTAGACAGAATGGTACACATTTCCATAAACACAGGTAAAAAAAAAAAAATCCCCTCCTAGCTTCATTTCTCATTCTGCCTTTTTTCCCCTTTGGACTTTGGGGTCCAAATACTCTCTCGGCATCATCAGGAAGATCAGCTGACAGTGCCCCCCACCCCCAACACACACTCTGAAAATCCTTCCTCCATGTTTTTGGGGCTTACAGCTGCCCTCAGATTCTAATTCATTTTTTAACTTGCTCTCATTCTCTTTCCAATTTTCAGACTTTTTTTTTTAAATTCACTTTTTATCTCCATCCTATCCTATCTTCCCTACAATGTGCTTATTTCATTTTGTGTTTCCTTATTATAATTTTCATAAAATCTCAGCCTGAGCCCATAACCATTGGGAAGATTATTTTCTTTTTTAAAAAATTTATTTATTTGTCAAGGAGAGAACACAAGCAGGGAGAGTAGCAGGCAGAGGGAGAAGCAGACTCCCCATTGAGCAGGGAGGCTGATGTGGGGTTCTATCCCAGGACACTGGGATCATGACCTAAGCACCCAGAAAGATTTTTTTTTTTTTTAATATTAGTGATATCTGGGGCACCTGGGTGGCTCAGTGGGTTAGGCATCCACTTTTGGTTTTGGCTCAGGTCATGATCTCAGGATCAAGAGATAGGACTCACATCAGGCTTTGAGCTCAGCATGGAGTCTGCTTAGGATTCTTTCCCTTCCTTCTCCCTCTGCTCCTCCTCCTGCTCACATTCTCATACATGCTCTCACGTTCTCTCTCTCAAATAAATAAACAAAAAACAAACAAACAAATAAAATCTCAAAATTATTAGTGATATTTAACTAATATATATATACATATATATAGTATATATTTATTGATTTAGATGAGAGAAGAAAAATGCAGAAAAATTTGAGAATAGTTGATGAATGAACTAATAAATGAAATGAAAAATGAATGAACTAATGAATGAATAAAAAAAAGTATTCATTCAGCAAGTACTTATTAAGTTTCTAGTATGTGCCAATCAATGTCATAAGCACTGTGAAATATAGCAGTAAATAAACAAAAATTCCTTTTTTTATGCTTACATGCTGGTGGGAAGAGACAGTGTACAAAAGAATATACAAAATGTTCTATCATAGTAAGCACTATGGAGAAAAGTAAGACAGGAAAGGGAGGTAGAGTGGTCAGCAGGATTAAGTTGGTGGGGACGATTTTAAATAAAGTGATCAGAAAAAGATCATGGAGGAAAAAATATTTCATCAACAATCTGAACTAAGTAAAAGGAAAGGCAGGAAAATAGCTCCGGGAATTCTGCTGCAGGCAGAGAACAACAAATAAAAGGACCTAATGCCAAAACAAGTCTATCATATTCAAGGTAGAACAAGGAGGTAGATGAGTAAGGAGAGTAGTCAGTCATAAGGTCAGAGATGCTATAGTGAGCTTACTGGTATAGAGTTTTATGGGCCATTGTGCAGACTTGGGCTTTTTCTTGGGATGAAATGGGAAGATAATGGAGAGTATGGAGCAGAGACTGTGATCTGATTTACACTTTCAGTGTAACAACTTCAGTTGCTGTGTTGAGAATAGTCTGTGAGGCCCCAAAGGCGGATGAAAGAGGAAAAATTAGGGGATTATTGTAATAATCTAAAAAGATTACAGTGACTTCGTTGTCAAAGATAACTCCAAAATTTGGGACTTTAACAACTAGAAAGATGGTCACGATATACTGGCATGGGTAATATAATGGAAAAGCAGAATTTGGCAAGGAAGATCAGGAGTTTTGCTCTAAACATGTTATATTTGAGAAGCCTGTAGAGATGTTTAGTAGACAATAGGAAGTATGAGTCTGGAGTTCAGGGAAGAGGTTTGGCTGAGTATACAGCAGATAGCTGATAAATATTAACTTATTTTCCTTTAGTACAAAAAAAGAAGGATGCTACTTTGGGCAATTTTATAATGTAGGGTAGGGAAATTATTAGCATCTGATAGCTTCTATTTCCTCTCTCTTGAGATTGAGGCAGTTATGTACTAAAAGAGAAAGAGTTCAGGCTACGAACCAGCATCAAATAAAAGGGTTGCCAAGTGGGACGTCTGGGTGGCTCAGTGGGTTGAGCTGCTGCCTTTGGCTCAGGTCATGATCCTGGGATCCTGGGATCGAGTCCTGCATGGGTTCCTTGCTCGGCAGAAAGCCTGCTTCTCTCTCTACCTCTGCCTGCCTCTCTGCCTGCTTGTGTGCTCTCTCTCTCTCTCTCTCCTTCTCTCTGACAAATAAATAAAAAAAAATTTTAAAAAAAGGGTTGCCAAGTGGCACTGACAGTCCAGCTAGACCTGAAAATACTCAATTTGTAGTCGTTCCAGTTTGTGGTTATACAATTTTATTTCCACAGTGTTCAGTAGCCTATGTGGTAAAGAAGGGAAGGTAGGTCTTGAATTCATTAAGAGTTAGGGAATGATTGGTGGGGGCAGAGGAAAGGGAGGCAGAAAATTAATGATTCTAGTAATCGTATCACAGAGTTGATGACCAAAGAACCCAAACTGAGCAAGAAGAATGTATAATAGAAGTGGCAAGGAATATTTACATATAATATAGGAAAGTGACATAATACAGTACTGGGAGAAGCTAGATACCATGTAACAGAAGTTACAGTTTGCAACACCAAGATCCTTATTCATATGTTTTAAAGTACACCACTGTAAGTATAATTTATAGGACATTCAAGGAAGGAAAAGGTTTGCAATAAAACTGATACTTTTAATAGTTGTGAAATTTCTTTCATTGCGCAGACAAAGTATCTTTGCTTTTTCATTCCAAACTGGTTTCATTTGATTCAAGCCAAAATCCCATGTGATTCTTTCTAATTTTCCTTGGAATTTTTCAACACACATAGGCATAATAATATAATTGTGGTCAGTCAAGTCCCTTAACAAAGGATAAAATGTCTTCTTGTGGCATTCCACAGAGATGACTTAGTCTGAGCTGAGTAGAGAGTGAGACAAGTAATGGCAAGAAGGCTCTCTGTAAGCATCTTTAGGTTCATACTGACTTGTTTCAACGAAATAATACTCAATACAGCTTTCTTTTAAGTACCCACAAAATGCCAAAAATTTGAAAGACAAATTTAGAGATGAGTAAATGTCTTTCTTATCATGCTTCCCAAACATCAGAATATCTAACAAACTTGTAATATGTTAGTAATGAGAAAGAATTCTCAAATTGGATTTATAGAGCTCACAGTCAAGCAGTAACAGTAACCAGCCCTGGCTAGTTTAAGCAAAAAAGGGAACTGTATTGGAAGGAGACTGAAGAAAATTAGAAATCCAAAGAAGAGGTGAACAACCAAACTTAGGAAGGTTAGGAACTAGGGCAGACTGGGCACTCAGAAGCAGATATGGTGATTTTTGCCTTACAGAGCTGCCCATGTAAATCCATAAGAGAGTTAAGGAAATAACTATTTTTAAGTAACTTAATGTAATCATACCTGTTTTTTATAATTTTTATTGTTTTTAAAATTTTTATTTATTTATCTTTTAAAGATTTTATTTATTTAACAGGGAGAGAGAGAACACAAGCAGGGGGAGCAGCAGAGGGAGAGGGAGAACCAGGCTCTCTGCCAAGCAGGGAGCCTGATGTGGGCCTCAATCTTGGGACCCTGGGATCATGACCTGAGCCAAAGGCAGACACCTAACTGACTGAGCCACTCAGGCACCCCATTTTTTAAAATTTTAAACGTATAGACCAATATATCAGCTATCACTTTTTATATAAGAAATCACTTAAAAACTTGGTGACTTAAAACAACTGCCTATTCATTCATGATCCCATGAGTAGTCTGGGTGGTTCTTCTGGTGTGTGCCAGCTTGACTGATCTCTGCTTGGCTCTTCCATGAAGCTTTGGTCTGCTAGCAGGTTGGCTGGCAACTAGACAATCTAGCATTTTGTCTTAGTTTCCTATTACTGCTGTAACATATCAACAAGACTTATTTAAACAACACAAATTTATTATCTTACATTTCTGAAGATCAGAAGTCTTGAGTAGGCTAAAAGCAAGGAAGGTATCAGCACAGCCACATTCCTTCTGGAGGCTCCAGAGGAGAATAGGATTCTTTGCCTTTTCCAGATTCTAGAGGCATTCCTCGTCCCATGGCTCCTCCTTCCATTTTCAGTCAGCATTAAACCATCTTCAGATCTTTCTATGACTTCTGCCCTTGCTTCCATTCTCACATCTCATTCTCTAAGTCTGACCCTCCTGTCTTCCCCTTCTAAGGACCCTTGTAATTACAATGAGCCCACCCAGATAATTCAGAATAGTCTCTTCATTTCAAAATGCTTAACTTCATCACATCTTCAAAGTCTCTTTTGCCATGTAAGATAACATAGTCATAGGTTCTGAGATTAGGATGTGGATATTTTAGGGGGACTAGGCTTAATTTGCTTCCTACAGATGGCTTCACTTACATATCTGGCAGTTGGCAGCCTGTCAGTCAGGTTGCCTCTGTTCTCCTCCCTGTGATCTCTCTTTCTCCCAATAGGCTAACTCAGGCTTATAAAATATGGTGGTCTCAGGGCTCTAGCTCAGCAAGAGGTCAGGCTCCAATGTATAAGCAGTCAAGTCTCTGCAATGTATAAGTCAAGTCAAGTCAAGTATCACATTTATTTAGGTCCCATAGCCAGAGCAAGTCACATGCCCTACTCAGATTTAAAATGTAGAGAAATTTACTCCACCTCTTTAAGGGAGGGTCTGTAACATCACACTATAAGGGTTTGGATACAAAGAAGGAAAGAATCTGTGGCCATTTTTACAATCTATTATAACTAGAACTGTATGTGAGAGAGAACTTCTAAGACAAGTCCATCACTGGTTGGAATAATCCTACTCCTTGTACAATTGTTTTCTCTGCATAGAATGTTCAAAATGCATTCCTCTCTTCCTGGCTAAATTATTTTTCTCCTTCTTATCATAACTTAAATAAAACCTCCTCCAGGAGGCCCCTTCCTTTTGCTGTCATCATACTCAGTACTTAACCCTGACATAGCACTTAACTGCACTGAAATTAGCTGTTTATTTTTCTGCCTTTCAACCTAGGCTATAAGCTTCTTGTGAGCAGAAAATGGGTCAGAGTTACTTTTGCTTTCCCAGCGACTTAGTAATATAACCTGCATTTGGTAGGTTTATAATTTTTTGAGTAAATGCATTAATGAATATGCTATAAATTCCATCCTTTAGTTATTAATGTTTCACTAAAATATATTCATATTTAATAAACCTTTAATCCTTATTTTTTTCTACTTTGGAATCCAATCTTTCATTGATAAACTAAATAAGAAGGAGAGGAATTACTCATACTATTGGTTGCAGAAAGTTTTCCTATAATAAAAATTAATGATTTTGGAACCCTGACATCACAAATCGATTCTGTGACATGTAGGAAACCCACAGATTTCCACCAAGGATGCTGATTTGCCAAACTAGAGGTCTCTGAATCTGTCTTCAATTGGGTGGCCAGTCAAAATTAGGAATCTAAGACTAACTTAACTGGAATCCTGTCAAACTGAAAACAAAATAAAAAATGAAGTGTTTTGGGATATTTCCAGGAAGGCCTTAAGGAGCTGCCTGATTGCTGTGAATACATAAGGCAGAAAGCAAAGATTTCTGAGATTACATGACTCAAGGGCTAAGATTCCAGAGCTGCAGACACAACATGAGTAAGCAGCCTGTTCCACATTGCCAGTGGAATTAAGGAATCAAATAGGAGACGGTGAGTTACAAGAAACAGAGCTTATGGGGAAAGGATATTCTGTATGCCTGTAACTGAGAAAGCCAGCTATAATATAAGCTAAAATGAAATGTACAGATGTTTAATATGATGAAATAACCAAGATGAACTCATCCCTTTGTTATTCCAAGGACCATACTTGGAATGTGTGTGGGTGCCATATATATATATATATATATATATATATATATATATATATATATACACACACACACACACACACAGAGAGAGAGAGAGAGAGAGAGAGAGAATTTGAACTCAGGGCTTTTTAAAAAACAGCTATACTCAATTTTAAAGGTTTATGCCAGGTGTCCTTGAGAGAAAGGAAGTTGAAGCCCTGAGTTCAATATATATATATATGAGTTCAAAAAAATATATATACATATATATATGTATATACATATATTTTTTTTAGTTCAGGTAATGTATATTTTTATAAACTGAGTTATGAAGCACAAAAATGAATAAAAACCACACTGAAGTTCAAAGACAAGTTAGTTGACATTTAAATATCTTGAGTGTTTCTAGTCTAATGTTAAAACTGTCACTGTTAATGCACCGAATATTTTACAGAATCTCAGGTAATTATGCCTTAAAACGGATTACACGTTAACAACAATAACAACAAATTCCAGGCTCTTTGAAAATTTCTTAATTCAAGCCCCCCAAAATAATGTACCCTAAAAGGCATGTTCATTCTTATTTGAAACTCATTCCTGAAATACCCAGCTATGCAAACTGGATATAGCCAACTAATTGCCATTAATGTTGAGTTCTTACATTTTAAAATCCAAAGATTTAATTAATTTAATCCTCACAATAAGCCTGAGAGGTTTATTATTATACTCACTTTTCAAATGTGGAACATGGTGCAGAATATTTAGCTAACTTGTCCAAGGTCATATAATTATCAAATGCTTGAGTCTAAACAGGTGATCCCTGAACCTACTCCTTAACCATAGCACTACATTGGCTCTCTTACAATATACTGTGTCTTTTGTCTTAAACTGCACATTTAGCATTGACACACTTGGATGATTTAGAAATACTCTAATAGAGTCATTTAAGTTTAACAAATATTTCTTGAGCACATGTTAAGTATGAAGTTTTGTATTAGCTTTTCCACAAAAAATTCATGGAAAACGTGTATCAAGTGGTGATCTCCTGATTTCACAATTTCTTTTTAAATAATTCTGCAATTGCCATTTTATCCAAAAGATGCAAGTATAATCTGAATTCACAAGCTCAGATGTGTAAGAAATAATGTTTATTCATTATTCATTAAATTTATTTGAATCCTTGTGAAGCTTCCTTTGTGTTCAGCTGGCAAGAAATCCATTCTGTTGATTATGTTGCTTTCCTCCTCCAAGATTGTAAGAGGCCCAAAGACTTACATAGCACCACATTATTGGGGGTGGGGCAAGAGGCATTCCTTAGTCATCACTCAGCATCTCTCCATGTCCATTTCATAGCTTCCCCTAAGTCTGATGGCTCGGCTGCTTCTGTGCCCCTTGTGCAGGGTATGCCAATCATGAGCAAGTATAGGAGACCCCATACCAGGATCATTCTTTCTTAATGGTTCAATTTTAGAGATTTTGCCATGTCTTAAAATGTGGAAGCTTTCCCTATGATCATAGACTTCTGACCATAGACCTCAGATTTCTCTCCAGGCTACCCAAAACATTTCCTTTCATCTGGATCTCAAAGGAAATTCTATCCTTTCCTTTCTTTCAAGGACAGCTGGCATAAACCTTTAAAATTGAATGTAGGTGTTTTTTAAAAAGCCTTGAGTTCAAAGAATTTCTCTCTTATACTCTGCAAAATTTACATGTGGCAAGAAATTGCTAAAATCAAGCTCTCTCCTTTAAAAGTCAGGAAGGAAGAAATGTATCTATACAAACTAATATTTCAATTGATTATCTTCCCTCATGAAGGGAAATAATGAAGTAACTAAGTTTATCTCATCCTACTCGGTGGCTCCTTTATTCTAAACCAATGGTTCTCCAAGTGATTCCTGGACCAGCAGCATTAGTGTCACCTGAGAACTTGAAATGAAAATTCATTTCATTTCATTTCATTCATCTTGGGCCCCATCCCAGATACACTGAATCTGAAGCTCTTGGATGAGCCCCACAATCTGAACCTTTGAATGATTCTGATGCCTGCTAAATTTGAGAACCACTGGTTTAGGCTATGTATAGTTTCTATCTAGATGAGAGGCTCTATCATAACATTGACTGGATAGTCTTGAAATTGACCGTTTATTTATCTCCTCCACTGGATTGTTAAATTCCATAAGAGCAGGAACTATATCAATCTTTCACACTGTTATTCCTATTGCCTCATACAATACCTGGAACATAGTTAGTGCTCATAAATTTGTGCTGAGAATATTAATAAATGAATGAGTATAGAGATGTTTTGTTTTCAGGATTATTGTTCTAGCTCTACCACATTATTATTCAGGGTAGGGCCATGAACTTGCAATAATTCCTAAAATGAATTCAATAGCTTTTGTATCTAAACTTAGGGAAACAATGTAGATTTAACTAAAATCTTACTCTAACTAAACCCATGGGTTCATTCATTCACTAAATATTTATTAAAAATCTATCTACTAATAGGTCTTCTGCTAGGAGATTTGGAAGCTAGATGGATGAATAATGAGAGCACTCTTGGCTCTCAAAGAACGTACAACTCAATAGCCAAATTAAATTAATTCTAAACCAATTAATTTTGAATCTAAAACAAATCTATTGGGCACCATGAATTATTGAAGAATGAGCAGGTAAAGCCATATTTGTCTTCTGAGTAAAGCTGAAAGTGTACAGACCATTGAAGTTTTCCAGCTTTGGCAATATTTTTCTAGGATTATTGAAGCTTATTAAAGAATGATAGGTAATACATCATATAGCTGATTAAATACTTTCATATTTTCTTAAATATGTTTATGTATTTCTTTTTTTTTTAAAGATTTTATTTATTTATTTGTCAGATAGAGAGAGAGCGCAGGAGCAAGCACAGGCAGACAGAGTGGCAGGCAGAGGGAGAAGCAGGCTCACTGCTGAGCAAGGAGCCCTATGTGGGACTTGATCCCAGGACGCTGGGATCATGACCTGAGCCGAAGGCAGCTGCTTAACCAACTGAGCCACCCAGGCATCCCTGTTTATGTATTTCTAACTATATATTTGAACATATCCATTTGGATGATACATGGATCCTCCAACTTAAAAATTTTACTGCTATTCATTGTATTTGCTAATATTCACCTAGTTTAAGTTTTCACTGTGCCAGGCACAGTGTCAAGTACAAGTTATTCATTACTAATTATCATATAATTAACAGTATTCCCTAGGAGCAGTTAAATTCTCCCTCTGAGACCTAGGATGCTAAGAGATCACATGGAAAATAAAGATGGAGTGAAGTTTATGAAATCTCTTAATGATCAGAACTTTCCCAACTATAGATAAAGAAGGCTTTGGTGAGAGCTATCAAGGAATATTATATTTTTAACATATAATGTATTTTTTGCTTCAGGGGTACAAGTCTGTGATTCATCAGTCTTACACAATTCACAACACACACCATAGCACATATGCTTCCTATTGTCTATCACCCAACAATCCCATTCCCCCCCCCCCCCCCGCCACCATCAACCCTCAGTTTGTTTCCTGAGATTAAGAGTCTCTTATGGTTAGTCTCTTTCTCCAGTTTCATCCTGTTTCATTTTTTCATCTCTCCCCTGTGATCCTCTCCCTTGTTTCTCAAATTCCATGTACCAGCGAGATCATATGATAATTGTGTTTCTCTGATTGACTTATTTCACTTTGCCTATTACCTTCTAGTTCCATCCATTTTGCTGCAAATAGCAATATTTGATTTTTGATGGTTACATAATTATTCCATTGTATATATACACCACATCTTCTTTATCCACTCATCTGCTGGTGGACATCTAGGCTCTTTCCATAGTTTTGCTATTGTGGACATTGCTGCTGTAAACATTGTGGTGCACATGCCCCTTCAGATCACTACATTTGTAGTGCAATTGCTGGGTCACAGGGAAGCTCTATTTTCAACTTTTTGAGGAACCTCCATACTGTTTTCCAGAGTGGCTCAGCACCAGCTGAGCTAGCAAGGAATATTATTGGCTTGGACTGCAAATTAGTGAATTTAGTGTTATTTTACATCCCAATTGACCATCCACACTGGATAGGGAGCTACCTGTCACACAAGTCAACTCACTTTGGAGGAATGCTCATGTAGTCCAAAGATCCTAGGAAGGGATGTATAGAGAAAGATGGGAGAGAGTCCCATGCAGGATTATAGACAAAACCAAATTGTGAATGAGTTCACATAATAGGTGAGCCCTCACAGTTGTTAATCTTGAGTACAGTGATAGTGAAATACATGCTTGGAAAGAGAAAAACACACCAATCCAGAAGCACGTCAGCATTGGTGCAGAACTAACAAAACAGCATTTGGGCAATGGCCCTGGTGTGTTGTCTCTGAAAATGACAGCTAAACATATGGTCTTCAAATTAAAATGAGGAAAATGGACTTTGTCAATAAGGCATACTCCTCTAATTTTTATTAATTTTCTTTGTACTCTTCTGCTTGCTCCCAAAGTCTTCTATGATTATGTATTGTTAATATAATCAAAAAGCAAATTTCGTTGGTTTTGAATAGCACTCAGATTTCCAGGCAATCGACTTACTTGCCAACTTCAAAAGGATAAGTAGCTTCTTACCTTCCCTATTAGACTGTAAGCCAATAATCTAAAATTTTCCAACCTGAAGTACAGAATTAAGAAAAAAGCAGCCTAATCTGTAGCATCAAGATCCTATGTAATGACTAGGCTTTGATTTTTTTTCCTAATTTGGGAGGAGAAAGCCATGAAACGCAACTGAACAGAGAAAGGTTTGAAACAAAAGCATTTTCTATATCATTGTTGATTGAAAAATCACTAAATAAATGGCTAAAGTGATGACATTATTCTTGAACAGGTATGGGTGGAATAGAGCTGCAGTTAATAGCTTCCCTGGAAGCAGTCAAGGCCTGTTACTTGAGAAGTAATTATTAACCTCACTGTTTAACATGATGTGTTCCTTGGTGATAATGTTAATTGCAGAAAGGCAGTGGGGTCATTATCTTGACAGAACTATGCCAAAATGACAGTATTTCTGTGAATTAATGCATTGTAGTGACAGACTCTGTATAAACTATGCATACATTAATTATATAAATGATATTGACATTTTTTTCAAACAAAAAATGTGTTCCCACATATTGTCATAGGTCCAAAATAATTAAATATCTAATATTCCTCAACAAATAAATTATAAAAAGAAGAAAATGATGGAGGGGTTACCTTTAGATTAGAGGAGGCTGACAAGGCATATTTTTTTTAAAAAAGTATAGTCAAAATAAAACTATATTGACTAGGGATACACATTTGGGTGATAAAACTACAAAGAAATTAAAATTTAAGAAGTGGTTATTATAAAATCTAGGATAGTAGTTACTTTTGAGGGGATGAGGGAGTTGCAATAGAGACAAGGAACTTAGGAGGGGTGTCTGAGATTGACTGATTATTCTAAATACTAAATATTATATTAAATATAATATATTATTATATAATGTAATATATTATATTATAATATATATAATATAATGTATATTAAATATTATATTAAATACTAAATACTAAAGTATTTCTTTACCTGAGTGGTGATGTAAAGGATATTTGCCTTATAATAATTTCTTAGGCTCAAGCAATTAAATTAAACTATTTTTTTTCTTTGCTGACTTCTTTTTTTTTTTTTTACTTTATTTAAGCTTTATTTAAACATATGATGTAACCCCACCACCCTCACCCAACCCCTCTTCCCCCCACCCCCCTCAGTTTGTTTTATGACATTAAGAGTCTCTTTTGGTTTTTCTCCCTCCCGATCCCATCTTCTTTCATTTTTACTTTTCCTACCACCTTAACTCCCACCCCCGTTGCATCTTCACTTCCTCATATCAGGGAGATCATGTGGTAGTTGTCTTTCTCCAGTTGACTTATTTCGCTAAGCATAATACGCTCTAGTTCCATCCATGTTGTCGCAAATGGTAAGATTTCATTTCTTTTGATGGCTGCATAGTATTCCATCGTATATATATACCACATCTTCTTTATCCATTCATCTGTTGATGGACATCTAGGTTCTTTCCATAACTTGGCTATTGTGGACATTGCTGCTATAAACATTCGGGTACACGTGCCCCTTTGGATCACTATGTTTGTATCTTTAGGATAAATACCCAGTAGTGCAATTGCTGGGTCATAAGGTAGCTCTATTTTCAATTTTTAATTGGCATATACACACAAAAAAACACAAGTGTTTTGTATTAAGTCTAATATTTAAAAAATTGCAACAGTGGATCCCAACTAGAAGTGATATCTTTCCCCAGCCCTATCCCCATTCAGGGAGGTTTAGAAATTGGAAGCAGTGGGTTGATGTTAAGATTAATAGTCAAAATTACTATGAGGACATTTTTTAATGGTCATTATGACTGGGGTTGGGGTGCATTAGGAACATTACAGAGACAAGGCCCATAAACATGCTGCAGCCCAAGAAGTGTCCTATACAATAGGAAAATTATTCTGCCCAGAATATCAATATGACACCTATACAAAATTAACAGATCAGTGATGATTACTTAATGCTTCATTATATTACCTCTATCTCATAATGCTCATTTCTATCCTTTAAGAATGGAAAAACTGTATGTGTGTGTGTGTGTATGTGTGTGTGTGTGTGTAGGAACCAGTCTATCAATTTTTAGGTTGAAGATTTCATTTCACAGTTTTGCAAATGGTGGTTTAAGTGCATATAGTTCACAGGCTTTAGAGTCATCTTGAACAAGTTATTTAATCTTTCTAAAATTCAGTTTACTAATGTATAATATAATAATATTAGTATCTACATATATCAGTTATCTATTGCTAAGTAACCAATGAACTCAAAACTAATTAGTTTAAACTAATCAGCACATACTATAGCTCACAATCTGGACCAAGCTGGGCTGACCTCAGCTGGACTCACTTGGGCTTCTGCAATCATCTGGAAGGGTAGTTGGGGGTGCATAGTTTAGAATGTCTATCTTATTATGATGATCAACATAACACAATAAAAAAAAATAGAATGTCTATCTTGGCTCTTCAATATAACTCCTGTCTCTCCAGAAAGTTAGTGTATATCTGTTCACTGTGGTAGCAGAGGTCCAAGAGAAAGATGGGAAATGTGCAAGCACCTTTTCAAGTCTTTACTTGCATCAGGTTTGTCAGCGTTCCATTGACCAGATTGAGTCACATGGCCAGGCCCTGAATCAGCATTGAAAGAAATTATTAAAGGGTATAGATTCAGGGATGATATGATCTGAATAAGTCTACCCAAAATTCATATGTTGAAATCCTAACCCCCAAAGATAATGGTATTAGAAACAAGAGCCTTTGAGAGGTGCTTAAGTCATGAGGGTGCAACCCTCATGAAAGGGATTAGTGCTTTATAAAAGAGGGTCCCGAGAGATCCCTCACCCCTTCTACCACATGAGGACACAGCAAGAAGGTGCCAGCTATGAACCAAAAAGAGGGCTCTCCACAGAGAACATGACCATGCCTGCTAGAGCCTTGGGGTAGGGCTTCCAGACTCCAGAACTGTGAGAAATAAATTTCTGTTGTTTATAAGCCACCCACCCAGTGGTATTTAGTTATAGTGGCCTGAATGGACTAAGACAAGGGATGCATGCAAAATTGTAGCTATTAATAAAACCAACATACCAACAGAGCTGTTTTTAGAATCACACGTGCCACTAAATGTAAAATACTTAGTTCAGAACAGTATACAGTATACAGATACAAATGCACAGTAAGTGCTCAATGATTATTAGTGATTATGAGGAGCAAGAGGCTATACCATAACATTTCAAACATTTCAAACTCATTTACTCAGTATAGCTGAATATAACAAGTTAGGGAATTATGGCAATGTCTGACAGCTTTCTTTCTAGAGAAAAAAAATTTAAATGCTAGAGATTTTGGAAACTTCATCAAGTTATGAAAGTTTATTACTTATATCTGGATTGACTTAGCTTGAACCTCTTGAAAAACCACAACATAAATAATGAGGAAAACAGCCAGAAGAGCTTGAGTTTTCCTAGAACCTTATTAACAATGAAATAGTCTCATAGTAAAAAAAAAAAAAATTGAACACTACATCAAAAACTAATGATGTACTGCATGGGGACTAACATAACATAATAAAATTAAAAAAAATGTGAAGATCATTTCTCTCCAGTGAAGTTCAACAGGCAAGTTGAAAATTTTGAACTTAAACCCCAAGAAAGTGAAAAGTATGTAGAAGTTTCTGAGCATAGTTCTCCAAAGGTCACAAAAGCAAATTCTCATATTTAATAATTGTGAAGTGACATGGTATGAGTGGGCCTTGAAAATAGCTTGTAAAAGCTTTAAGAATGCAAAAGTTTTCACTCATCCTTTAGAATATACACTGGCCTTACCCACAGTTCTACTCTCATGCCTGAGTGTGGTGAAATGGGCAGAAAGGTGAACACAGAGGTACATTCAGAGTTGGGCTGCAGTATTTTAATGTCTGCAAGGAGAGAATCTAGTGATACCCAGGAACTAGAAATACAGAATGACCCTATCAGTAAGTAAGCACCAAATAATTTCCTTCCAATTAATTATTTTACCAACTTTGCTTTACAACCAGAAATAGATAAGTGGTAAAATAGATTACATCATCTGCTTTTAAAGACTTGCCACTAATTGTGCCTTAGCCGGGTATATTAGATTCCTATTGCTGTAGTAGCAAATTACCACAAATCTACTGGCTTAAAACAACACAAATGTATGATCTTACAGTTCTGGAGATCTGAAGTCCTAAAATAAGGGTGTTGGCAGGACTGCCTTCCTTCTGGACACTCAAGTAGAGAATCTATTTCCTTGACTTTTTTCCATTTTTAGATACCACCTGTATTCCTTGGTCCTGTCCCTTCCTCTATTTCAAAGTCAGCAGCGGCACAGCATCTTCAGATTTCTCTCTTTCTCTCTCTCCCTCCCCATCTTCTGGTCCTGATCTGCTTCTGTGACTGAACCTCCTGACTTTGACCTTCCACTTATGAGGATCTTTGTGATTACATAGAGTCCAACCAGTAATTCAGGATAATCTCCCCATTTCCAGGTACTTCACATTAGCAAAATCCCATTGCAATGTAAAAAAAAAAACAAAAGAAAAACAAAAAAAAAACCATATTCACAGGTTCCAGGGATTATCAAGTGGACTGTTGGGGAGGAGGGGACATTATTCTGCCTACCACACCAGGTCAAGAAAGAAACTGGACATTTTAGAAGGTTATACAATCAATAAGCCTTTCTTAACTATCAGCTCTGAAAGAGCTGACATTTCAAATGGGGAAAGTAATATTTGGCCTTCCTCATTTACAAATTTATTGTGAAGATCAAAATGATGGACCCTCTATATATTCTACATTCATGTAGAATGCAGAATATGTCTCAGTCAAATCCCCAAAACAGTTATACTTGAACTTTCACTTATCAAAAGAGGGAGGTTTGGTCTGTATTTCTTCAAGCTTTCAATCCTCTCTACATTTTAATTTCAAGGAACCCCTTGTGCTTAATAGTATGGAGGAGAGAAGAGATTTTACTCTCATGAAGAGCTACTGAGTAGAAGCTGGGTTTAATTTGGCTGTCATGGCCAAAGGATAGTAGCTAAGACAAATTTTCCTTTCCTTCCCTTTTCTTTCTCCTTTTCTTTACTTCCCTTCCATTCCCTTATTCCTTTTCATTCCATTCCATTCCATTCTATTCCCCTTGTAATAATCATTAAAGAAGGCTGGGGCTCTTAGGATCAAAGCAGTTGCAATGCCACTTATATAGGATATACTATATCAGGTGTGAGTCCTGAGTGAAACCTGGAGAGTGTTCATCTGGGGCAAAGTAGTTTCTAATGGTTGTACCCAGAAATGTGACGGGATCTGAAATCCCTTTATGCTGCCCATAGCTGGCTGCAGGGCTCCTTCATAGATTATGCTGAGCCTCTGTGTAGGCTTGACCTCCAAGTGTGAGATAGCCTTAATTTTCAGATCTTTTGGGTCTTTTGTTCCTCATGAGAGATCATCCCAAAGAAGAGTTGAATGAAAGCTGATTCTAGCATTTGCTGTCTCAGACAAAAAACAACATCCACTCTTCCTCTGAACTTGTGTTAACTTTACTTAAAGGCTCATGTTGCCCTCTCTTGCCACTGAGGTTGAGCAGGACCATGCTAAAACAAGCAAAGCTCTTTTTTTCTGAATCTCAGAGAGAAGGAGCTGAAGGAAATTACTTGCTTCTCACTCATAACTCTGTGGGCTCCTCCAGCAGGCTTTCCACTTCCACTTAACAGTTCCTCATCCTGACAGAGGTTTGATGAATAAAACAGAAGCTCTTACAACTTGTTGTCATTACATTTGGCAGGTATTTGCTTACCCAAATAGGTACCAAGGTTTTTTCCAGGGTGTCTTTGCAACTCTATAGAAGATGGTCGGCAGCTACTTTCTCTGAAAATACAAATTATTTAAATTCTGGTAAGGCTTTCTGATTCAATGATAATGTATATGAAAGTATGCCACATATTTTAAAGTGCTATTTAAATAGAATTGGCAGAAAACTTTATCTTTTATCAGAGAATGAGGGATGGACATAACAAAAATTAGCCTCTCTGTTAATTTGAAAGAAAATTTAGAGTACTCCATGATCCATGATGAATTTATACTCTAATTGGAAAGATGAGACTAATTGTCATGAAAGTATTCAAGAAAAATACAAGATAACATTCAATCAGTAGAGACCAACAGAAATTCAAAGAAGCAAATAATCAATTAAGGTTACAGGCTGGAATGGTCAGAGAAAACTTCATGAAAAAGGATATGAGCTGAGATTTACATTTTAGTGAATAGGATCAACATAAACAAGAAGTATTTTTAAAAACCTTTTAAGTGAGGAGAGATATGAAAGTTAGAAATAAACTCTGTGTTGGTGAGATGAATGAGAATTGTCTGATGTAGGAATGTGTTTAAGGGAACAGCAAGAAATGAGGTTTGATAGATTTACAGTAAGTTCTATAACAACTTAAAAAGTAGCAGATATTTAAAGCTGATTCAGGAGAGCCTGGATCCTAGCTCAGGCTTCTAAATAGAGGACAAGTTCAAGAAAAATATCATCTTGAGAACAGTGTAACTATTCAATATGCAGAAAGGATTGGAAGAAAAAAGACTAGAGACAGTGATAATAGCTAGGACATGATCATAATTTCTTGGGTATAAAGGATGGGAGAACATCAGTGGCAGGAAAAACAACAATAACAACAAAAAAACTAGGACCTGATATAGGGTAGAGGAAGAAACAATAGGTTTCTTTTTGTCTTTTGGTTTTGGGGGTAATAAAATCCCAATTGAGTCAATGAGACAAAAGAGAGGGAGAATTTGAGGGAGGAGTCAAACATTACCTTTTTTTTTTTAAATAGACATGGGAGAGTTTCTGAGAGAGGCCAGCCAGTGCAATGGGGAAAGTGAAGGACTTGCTTTGTCCATGATATATTTGAAATTGTGAAGAGACACAATGGGTTGACAATATGAGACTGGAAGGCTGTAGAATCAGGGCTGGGGTTGAAGAGAAATACATACAGAAGACTAGCTACAATGATGGCAAGAAGGATGGGAATCTTCTGATAGCCCCTCAAGCCAGAGTGAAAAAAACCTACATAGGGGCAGGCAGAAAACTCTCAGATCACTTCTACTGCTCAGTCTATGCTGCTGAATTCTTCACTCTGAAATGTAATTCATCTTGGGGGTCCCTTGGTGCTGTGTATACAATACTATGTAGACCCACAGGCATTATCAAGGTTGCAGGGCTTGAGCAAGGGGTGCAGGTCAGCAGCAATGTCAAGTTGAGAAAAACTCATTCTCCAGATGCTTAAAGAGGAGTGACAGTTTTCTTAGAGTGGAGAATCTCTGAAAGTCAGCCTTATTGCCAAAATGAAGGAAAACAGTGGGTGAATAAAAACAAATAAACAGGTTTGGCAAAGACTCTCCTTTCAACTAGTATGGGTAGCCATAACCTACAAAACATCTTTGAAAGTTACAACAGGCGCACAAGACAGTTGCTCCTTTTCATTATGGTTAATGGATTTTAAGCTAATGTACAGTTTCAAGAGAGGAGAGGGAGAATTTATAGGAGGAAAGTAAGAGGAATAATTGATTGAACGTAAATACTTCTAAGCAACTCCTTTTAAGAGCACTAAAACATAATTTTCTTATTTCTAGACTTATTTTATCGGCTTTCATTTGTTAAATACCATTTTGTTAGGGGTAGGGACAGGGAGGAGAGTTTATTATTGTGGTTTATCCACCAGTTATTCTATTTCTGTTCTTATTCCTTCACCAGAATGTTAAGTTATGTGGCCATGAAAATAGTCCTGGCTGACTGCTTTGTGTTCTGTGACCATATATTCCTTTTCTCTCAAGGGCCATATGAAATGCCAGTGAGGAGCCTCAATTTGTCACTGTTGTTTGTTTGTTTGTTTATCTTCTACTTGGTAAGTTCTTTTTTGCCCCTGGCTTATAGTCACTTCCATAGAGAAAGAAAATTGTCTTCAAGATCTTTGCAAAGTACTTTTCTCCATTAAAACCAAATAAAATAAAATAACAAACACCCCATTTAAATAGTGTTTAATTGCTTCAAAAATGCATTATGTTGGAAGGTTTATGCCTAACATTATGGCAGAAAGAAGAGTTTTAGTTCCCCCCAAATAATGTGAGGGGTGAACACTGAAGCTGAGAAAGGAGTATGGGTGGCTATGCTCCATGAGACCACGACTTAGAAATCAATACTGATTTATATTTAGATATCAATATTGATCCAACAATTACAAAATTGATACCTACAACTAGCATACTCATTGGGGGTGATCTTACTCTTCCAGGGAGAGACACACAGAGAGAAAATATGAATAAGAAAAAAGGCTGGGGAGAAATCATACCTGGGTTCCAATTCCAACTCTGAAATTTACTAGTTACATGGTCCTGGAAAAGTTCTCTTATTTCAGAGTCTTGGTTTCCTCACCTGTAAGAAAACGATAATGGTATATTCTTCATGAATTATTATAAGGAATATAAGAGATCATTTTCTTAAGTTCATAATTACTGGCTGATAATCACCAGCTATTCATTGGCTACCAATCTAAATGAGAAGACAGGTTGAGGTGAGGGTAAAGAAAGAAAGGAGGGGTACTTAAGCATGATCAGGGAAGGAAGGGGAAATGAGCACAAATTCTACTTGCTTGAGATATTTCCCCAGGGCCAGCCATGTTTCTCTCCTCTCAACACTTAATATTTTCACAATTGAGTCATAATTGCTCATAAACTAAGATGTAAATATCCCATTGTTTGTTGGAGTGAGAATGAGTGTTGAAAAGTCTACAATTATTACAGTAACCCTCTGAGTGATAAAAACCAGCTTCCACAGTGACAGATTTTTCACAGAAAAAACAAAGCTCACAGTTTTATTTCATACAAATCATAAATGTGTGACTTTTATTACTCTGGGAGAAGCAGACTGTTGCCTAATGGGACTGTTATTTGAGCACTTTTCTTCCCAATATGGAATTATTAACTCAGTATACTTGAGCTCAGTACACTTGAGAATATACTTGAACTCTTGAGTTAGATGGTGGGGAGATGAACCAACACCACGTTCTACCCATGTCAACTAAGAGAACATGTACTCACTGCTCATGGCAGAGGTTTTTTTTTTTATAGCTAAGAGCAAACTTGATCCAGCTCTCTCATTTTGCCAATGAGGGAATTAAGGTCAGAGTCTCCCACTTTAGGTTAGTGACTTGTTCAGAACCCCCACAGTAAGGAAATGACACAAGCAAAATGCAAATGTAAGCCATTTCCATGAGATCAAAAATGACTATTCTATCCTCTAAGCCTAATACATTTAGAACTTCATAAATGTCTATTGAATAAATGTATTAATTCTAGCCTGAAAATCAGCTCATTTTCTACTCCATGTGGTGAATGCATACCCTCTAGTAACTGCACATCCTATCTCCTTCCCTCGGTACCTAACCTGTTCTTGAAAAACAATTATTTGCCCTCACTGTACATGTGTCATGTTCTCTCATTCCCCTATGACACTGCCCATGTTATACCCACTGTCTGGGTTGTCCTGTCTTTTTCCTCCACCTGTATTCACCTACTAGAGGGCATACTAGATTTGGTTCAGGTGTCATCTGTTCCCTGAAGCATTTCATAGCCTCCCAATACTCCTCTAGGATGAGATAGCATCTTATCTCTAATAACATCCTTGAGTTCCTCAGCAACTGTTAGTCTGCTGCAGCCTTGTTTGTTCACATACATCCCTCTCTAGATTGTAAGTACCGTCAGGACAGGAAGTAAGTTTTATCTCCCATCAAAGCCCTAATATCAGTGGAGCCTGACATATAGTAAAAGCTCAAAAAATGTCTGACAAAAAAACTGAATATGTTATTAAATTAATTTCATACAACTATGTAAAACTCCAGTGGCCTGTGTCGTTCAAAACAAAGGTAGAAATATTTTTATTGATATTTTCTATCATCTGAGCTTGATTTACAAAAATGGTAGAGTTAGGAAGTAAGGTTCATACTTTCTCTTCCCATTAGTCTCAAACAAAATATAAGTCCCTACCTAAATATGCTGAGCCCTTTGAGCTTGTTTTTAAGGTCAAGTAGAAAGCAAATGGGATAGTTATTACCGCTATGCTCCAAAACCCCTTGGAGAACTAGAGGAGGGTTCTGGGATCCTATTTTTCCTAACTCCCCCAAGATGTCTTTCCTAGTGTCTGTGACCATGGGCTTCTCTGTAACTGAAGGAGGCCTTACTTCTTTTACCTGCCACTACTTGCACCACCAATATTCTCACCAAGTCTGCTCCATGATGCTTTTTATTAAGTGTCTATACTAACTTGCTAGGGCTACCATAACAAAGTACCAAACTGGGCAGCTTAAACAACAGAAATTTATTGTCTCATGTTCCAAAATCTAAGATGTTGGTAGGATTGGTTCTTTTCAAGGGTTGTAAGGGAAGGATCTGTTCCAGGACTCTCTCTTTGGCTTGCAGATGACTATCTTCTTCCTGTGACCTTTCACATGGCATTCTCCCTCTCTTCATATTTCTATGTCCAAATTTCCCCTTTCTATAAATTAACAGTCATATTGGATTAGGGTCCACTCCAATGACCTCATTTTAATTTGGTATCTACAAAGACCCTACCTCCAAATAGGGTCACTTTCTGAGGTCCTAGGGGTAGGACTTCAACAAATGAATTTTGGGAAAACACAATTCAGCATAAAGGTGTCCAAGGTCCTAGATAAAGAGTTTTACTGGCCTGATGGACATTATCTCATCACTCTAATGAGTATCCAAGGTATCCACAAATTGTGTGATTTTCTGGTTTTCTTAGATTCTATAACCTCTTGCCACTATTCTTCTAGCCCAAAGTGCTAGCTAGGATATGATCCTCCATGTTCTTAATTCTGTAGTTCCCTAAGGATCCCATTGCTACTATATTTAACTCAAAGAAAATTTATCTCACTATATTGGTCTTCCAATATGGAACTAATGGTGTCCCCAAAATATTACCAACAAAAACCCTAATTTTTTTGAACATTTAAAATATTCCAATAAATGTGCTAAGTTCTTTGCTTTCATTATACACAAAATTCCTATGAGGTAGATCTCATTTTAGAGACAGAAAAATTAGAGATAAGAGGCTAAAAGATTTCTCAAAGTCACCAGGTGTAAAAGTCAGCTGAGTTAGACTTTAAATTCAAGAAGTCTGACTTCAAATGGGGATTGTTTAACCAACTTGCCAGGATCTACTACTCCCCTAGTGGGGCCACTGATTTCTTTTCTTCAGTGCTATAGCTGAGTATGGCACTAACCTAGAGGAGTACTAAGCCAAAAATGGTGGTATCTGGAAATGCCAAGTTCCAAGGCATCAGTGTTCTCATGCATGTAAGGTCCTTCACTGTGGTAGTATCTCCCTTTGCCCAAACTCCTCATTAGTTTGCTAAGAGTAATTGGCCTAATGGACACTGTATTGTGAGCTGTTAGTAGAAGCACTTCTGCCTGTATGTTCCTATAATACCTGGGAAAGTGGAAAGGCTCCTATTACACAAATTCTCCTAAAGACACCCCACTATCCCCACTATGTCTGCTTCCCATAGTGAATGTGGAAAGCATTTAGACAAACCTCTTAATCACATGTTACACTCAAACATGCTTAGGAGGATGAAAACACCTAACTTTTATGAATAGTAATAGATGGTATCTTCAAAAGATTCTTTTGCTGTGTTTATAATTCTAAATAATAACAAAATTGGTTTGAATAAGCTCTACAGCTTAACAGGGGTGTTGCAACTTTGAAGGTCATTGGAGACAATTTCAACTTTTGACCAGATTGTCTGTTCAATGTAAATTCAGTGACAATGCTGAGCATAACACAGAGAACTGCTTGGGCTCTTATTAAGCCCCAGTAAATAGCACCATTGCCCAACTTGTGGGTCCCAGTGAAAATGCTGGTCTCTCATTTTGGGGATTTGTTTTTAACTCTTGTTATATTCCTGTAGTTGGTCCTCTCCTTTGAGGTGTGAGAAAGGGGGCCCCTGAGAAAGATCTCTTAGAGACAGAAGTGAGAATAAGAGTAATGATTAATCTTATTTGCATACTTATTGTATAATAGGAACTGTGCTAGGAGTTTTCATTCATTATTTCATTTAACAACCTTATAAGATCGTATTAGCATTATCACTACTTTACAAGCAACTGGGCCTAAGCATACAACTACAATATAGTGGTGCCAGGATTTGAACTCCATCTGTATTATTCTAAATCCCATGTTTCTATGTTATACTATATCCCACAACACTACAGATCATTCCTCAGGTGGCACAGGTGTCCATAGAAGCTGGAAACCATATCTAAACTCAATATTACTAAGCCCTTTGTCTATAGCCCTTTGTCTTGCTCAAGGGATCAACCAGAAGTGTGGGAGATGGGGGATAATCAGGATTCCTCACACTCTTTGTAAATTAAAGCAGTTTTGCAACTTTCTTATTTTAGCATCCAACATACTGTAATAATGGAGAGTGAAATGGAATTTTCCCATTTATTATGATGGTTTTACTGAGTGGTAAACATTTTGTATTACTTTTAGATGCTCAAAAGGGAAATGATAGTTTTAACAAAAGAGAATAAGAGAATTCACATATTAAAGATTTTTTAAAGTCTCCATACTATGACTTCTATCCAGTCCAAGATTGCTTAATACCGATTAGTACCATTAAGAAATCATTTATGGATTTTTTGTGAGTGTTCAGAGATACTAATGGGTTTTAGAATTACTTGAGATTCTTCCTGAGGTCAAAGGAAAAAAATAAAGTATGAAGTGATAATAAAATGTATGAGGTGACTAATGGACAGGTTGTGTATATATAATGATTTCAGAAAAAAAAACATTCAATTTTTACAGCATACATTTAAACAAATGGAAATCTCAATGCCATAGCATCTTGTCTTCACTCAAGACCCAGGAAGGTTGATAACATTGTGTATCACCATCATCCATATCAGATTCTCAACAATTTTGCAACCATCAGGTCACTGGCTCCAATCACCTCTGTAGCCACTCTCACCCTCAGCTGTCAAAAATCATATGAAAAGTAGTGGACAAATAATGTCACATTTCATGAGGTACCAATAAAATCATTTTCTCTTACAAAGCACAAATAAATAACCAACTCAAACACAGTTTTTACATGACAAACATTAACACTGAGAATATCTCCCACAGACCATCTAGGGATCAGGTATTTAAGTTTTGGCTACACGTGTCAGTCAAGAGAAAAACAATGAATCAAATGAAATAAAGAGGTTTATGATATTATAAAATTTCGATTTGTAAGAGGAAAATTCTGAGTAAAATTTAATTTGAGTATTTTAAATCACATAATAGTACTCCTAATTTCCCCAATAGAGAGATAAACACAGAATAATGTTTTATTAAAAATAAATGTATTAGAGATAATGTGATAATGTAAATGTAGACAAAAGATGTAATTAATAGGAAGAAAATGGACATATAATCTTACAAGAATATTGTCTGGAGTCATCATTGAGGCTGATGAAGGAGGCTAAATGAGATGTTTAATTGTTGTTCATAAAACCATCTTGATTCTGGCTCTTAGCAAATTAGGTCTTAGAATCTAAGGTCATCAAGACAACTGGCTACATTACTGAGCAATTTAATTATACACTGATTTTTCTTCTGAGGTTTAGGGTATACATAAAGTTTATATTAAGTATGCTTGACCTACTATGTAACTTTTACATATTATTCCTGTATTTGAAAAACGTATTTGCTTGAAATAGTGTGTAATTGGTATTTTACAAATATAAAATCTCTTTTTTAGATATATCAGACTTCATAACTGCAACATCCCTATAGTAAAATTAAGCTTGCTTCCAGGTTAAAATTGAGTAGAGAGTCTTAAAAATGAATAACCTTCCTCAAGAGCTAAATAACTCAACAAGAATTATTTTGTATAGTGGGCAACAGAGTAAGCACACTGGGGATATTAAATAATATATAATTGATAAAGTATACTCTGCAAACATTTTGACTGCTATACCTTATCTTTAAACTTTAAACTGAGCCTATTTTTAATCTAAAGAATTTACATCTGCAATATATAATTTTATGTTTTGCTTGGAAAAGAAAATTTGAACAGTCCAAAAGAATTTTTAGTACTGAGAAGGGAAGAGTAAAGCTACTTGTGAACTGGAAAGCAATAGATGAAAACACTTTCAAGGGAATATGGGAAAGAAATATGTTAGTATTTAACTGTGATCTCATTGCATGACTGTACAGAATGTTTACCTCATCATATTTTGATTTGTTCTTCATGGTATGAACATAGTTATGGCAACTTTTTAAAAAAGAGGCAGGATTGCAAACCTTGGTCCCTTGCTTTTATGTTTCATTGCTATCCTCTCACACGTGTGGTTTGTGTTATAGTTAACAGTTTAAAATCTACGTGCTCCCTCTTCCACATGATTAACAAATATGTGAGATAAGCCTGAAGGATCCAGGTCAAAGTCTCCCACCACTCGCTGCCCTGTGAGAAACAGCATCTAAATTCTTATCTGTCCTCACCTCTCAACCTCCACCTCTCTCTCTCCAGAGTTTTTATTAAGGAGAAAGAACATTCTGTGGGAAAGGTTTGTAGAAAATCTGAATGCTTGAAAATACACCAAATGAAACAGGATAATTTGTGTTCTGTGGTTGTCTATTTCTGGGACTTTAAAATGCTGAAATAATATAAATGAGGGTATCTGAGAGATAACCAAAGTAAGGAGGTACAGTAAGTAGTAATTCCATTCAACATGCTAGTGACACACAGTTGCTCCACAGTAAGGGATGTTATTTTGGTAATATCTTTATCTTTACTGTGGTTTTAAACTCCGTGAGAAAAGCAAACCTGCAAATACCCATGAATCAATATGAATCTATTAAATGCCATGAATCTATTAAGTGCGTGTTCAGATAGATGTTTTGAGAAACAAAGGATATAGAGTGCCTTACCTTTAAAATATAAAATATTTAAAAATTCAGTTCAAGACACCATATATTTTTAATAAGATAAACATATTTATAAATATATGTGCTTATATATTTTGACAGAGGACCACAGAAAGAGGGCTAAAACTCACAAAAGTCATTTAAGGAAGAAGCAATTATTTTTCTTAGGCTAGTCCAGAAAGGCTTTATAGGGAGCTGGACCTTAAGATATAGATAGAATTTTAATAGATAGCTAAGCATGGAATAGTTTGAGCAAGGGTTTTAAAGTGGGAAAACCTTAAGGAGATTCTCGAAAAAGTGAAAGTAATTCATAATGATCACTCAAATTCTGGTGCTTTAACAAATGGCATAGTCACATTCATTTTTCTTCTACCCTTCTACCTGACTAGCCAAAGCCATGTTAACCTTTTAGATATTTTAACCACTGAAAATATTTTGGTGTCATTCCTACTCATACACGCACAACATTTAGAATAAAGGACTTTAAAGAGAGCCTTTTAAATGAGTAAAAGGAAGTAAAAAATCTGAAT
The DNA here is from genome assembly GCA_003697995.1 of Taxidea taxus jeffersonii. NCBI lineage: Eukaryota > Metazoa > Chordata > Mammalia > Carnivora > Mustelidae > Taxidea > Taxidea taxus. The sequence goes on from ML103262.1 coordinate 87,521, forward strand.
CTTTTCATTTGGGAATAACAAAATCTATTGGGTGCAATGGTTTTGGTTCTCTACTTTGCTTAAGATTGTGCTTATCCGGATACTAGGAAATCTAAGACTACGGCTGAATTAACATTAAAACATACAATTATATCTCCCAAACTTTTCAAAATAAGAATGAGGTTAGACTCCTAGTTTCTCCATCTTGATACTATAGACAGTTGGGTCAGATAATTCAATCTAGGGGACTGTCCTGAGCATTGTAGGATATTAAGCAGCATCCCTGAGGCCGCTACTTACTAGACAGCAGTAGCAGTTATAACAACCAGAAACCTGCCCAGATATTGCTAAACTTCCTACGGGAGCAAAATTACTCCTTAAAAAACCATCAGGTTAGAGGAAGTCTTCAAAATTAGTAAATTAACATGACAACCCATCAGTTTTCCCCTCAAAATTTAGAAATAAATTTCCAAGCTCTATTTGCATTTATATACTGATTGATTACTCAGGAATGAAAAAACACTTATTATGTGTATTGTTTATCAGAGCCAGTATTGGGCCAAGAGATGGGTAGGTAGATAACTAATTATATACAAGTACAAAGATTAACACAAATCAGAAAACCATTAAAGGCTATTCACAGCCAACCCAGAAACATGTTATCTACACCTGTGAAAAGCACTATATACAAAACAATGAAGCCCATTAGAAAGTTCTTAGTATGAGGGATAAGCTTTCTCCTCTTTTTTTTTTTTTTTTTTTTTTTAAGACTTGTGGCTTCCTTGAGCTTCAAAAGCCAACAAAGACGCAGAACTAGTCCCCACTTGGAAAGGCATTTGTTTATTCTGCTTATCAGCAGCCAAAGCTAACAATCTTAATGGTTTTAAAGACCTTAATGTTTCACAGTAATAGGAAGGCCTAATTTGCAGACAGAGGTATCTATAAATGAGCACGTCTTCAGAGAGTCTTGACATACAGTTAAACAAACTTAAAAGCATTCAGACTTAACTATTTCTAAACAGTGAGTAGAGGGCAAACAAAAATGGTGAATTGGTTATCTTTTCTTCCTCAGTTAATATAGCAAGTAAAATGGAGGGAAGGAAGGAAGGAAGGAAGAAAGGAAGGAAGGAAGGAAGGAAAGAGACAAAGGAGAGCAAGCAAAACAAAATGTAAAAACTATGCTACTGCCATCTATATATTCCTAACTCATAAAACATGCCCTATACAGTAAGTATTTCACCCTGTCTGTGAAGTGAATTAATAAGAACGGAAGAGAAGGAGAAAGAATATCAATTAGAAACTCTGAAATACCTAAGTATAAAGTTAATTATAAAATAATTTAAAATTTGAACTCCTTTGTTATTATTTTCATTCATACAGATTCTCAGACTCATTTTAAAATTTTCATTCTTTTACATGATCAAACTTATAAAGTACTTAACTATAAACCACTTATATATAATTTCATAGGATCCCCAAAACAAGCTATGGAGAAAATGTCATTATTCCTCTTTTATAGAAAACATGAGTTCAGAAAGATTAAGCGATGCCAAAGGCCACAAGCAATAGAGTAGGACTCAACACAAGCTGTAATTCTGAAGCCATTCTGAGTATCAGCCTTAAGCAATGTCAGTGGAGAATAACATTTAGCCTACTGCAGTGTTTCAACTGCACACAGTGGTTAAGAAACATGCATTGGTGTCAAGACTTCTAGCCCCACAAATTACCATTTGTGGGATGATCTTGAGCAAGTTATTTCAATTCTCTGATTGTTTCTTCATCTGAAGAACTGAGCTGGTAACAGCTACTCCCACAGATTTGATATAAAGATTAAATGAGATATGTGTAGCACACTTAGCACATGTCTCATCAGTAGTAATCATCATATTTTAGCCAAAGGAATCTGTCATAGTGGGTATTGTTTATGTGGAGTTTTGAGGATATCCAGGCTGTTTACAGCAATAACAGCTCTTTCTGGTTTTCATACCCTCTTGTCGCTATGCTCTTTTATAAATTCATATCTTTTAAAAGTCGAATTCTTTGATTACTCAAATTTTGGGTAGATCACATGTTAATTCTACTCCTGGGTCTGGGAGTAGAATTTGAAGGTAGAATGTAAGAGAAGGTTTTTAGGTTAAAGAATTCACTAGGAAGATTTTTTGGAAGTTCTGTTCCACATTGGTAAAATTTAATTGGCAATGTAGGTCTCTTACAAGACCAGAAATAAAGGGCTTGACTGCCTATTTTGGGATTGGCACTATTGCAAATGCTTTACACACATTAGCTCATTTCAGCTTGACACACACACACACTTGAGATAAATTTTATTACCACCATCCTCATTACATAAAGATGAAGGAATAGGCACTGAGAAGTTAAATAACTTGACCAAGTTAACCTAGCTAGTAAGTGTCAGAGATGACTAGAATTCAGAGCTGTACCAGAGTCTATGATAGTACCATGGCCCTATACTGTCTTTCTCCAGAGTGTCCTATCACTCCCTTATCAATCACATATACAAGGAGTCTACACAATGGCGCTTCTGAACTCTGTCTATCAAGTTTCCTGTCAGTTCATAGACATGTCTGTAGCAGATGCTGTTGATATCCTGCTCCATACTCCCTTGGCTCCCCAGCTCACTTACAGCTACAGTAAAATTCATGATAAACATACAACTTCTCACCTGGGTTTCTCTTAACCCTTCCTGAAGGCTTTTTAGGGACTGTGGAAACAGGACCTGCCAAAGACAGGACCTAAGTTGCAGGAGCATTAAAGACCCTAGGGGCAAACATCAACCAATACAGAATAGGAATTAATAAATAAATGCCCAGAAGCCCCATTCCATTCACTTTTTTGGAGGGTCCCTAATGGATCTGAGTCTAGTCAGGCCACAGCAGTAACCTGTTCATTAAAACACCTTGTATTGGCTCTTCCCCCTTCTTTATCTCATTTTCCATACTCCTTCATTTGTGTTTTCTGGGATCACCTTTAAATAAACTACCTTCACCCATGACCTCATGCTGTGGTCTACTTTGGAGCAATTCAATCAAAATAATCTCAGGTGGGTATTTAGAAGTTTTCTGCTGCCTCCAATAACACAATCCCCTTGACTCCACTTCCATCTAGATCAGACTGCCAAGGACCAGACATCATGGGAAGAGAAGTAGGATGAGGAAGGAAGGACTCCAGAAAGAGATTGTGATCCTCTGGATTCTTCAGATTAAAACAAAAACACTTCCTCTTGCTGGTGTAGACCATTCTCACATTTTTCTTCAATATGCTATGATGTTAACCAAGTTTCTTTCTCTTTACTCTTACGAAGGCCTTCCTACCAAAAAGACAGAGCAGGAGTAGAGAAGGGGCAAGAAGGGAAGAAAACACTATACCACTAGAAAAGGCATCTAAAAATAAAAAAAAGTTATTAATGTATCTAAAAAGATTGTCATGAATGTGCTTTTTCATTAGGAAGCTCAATAGTCCTACTAAGTGATATCCTTCTAAGAAATGTCGTTCAGTGGAAAGAATATGCACAAATCTTGAGACATACTGACCTGTTTTCTTTTTCTTCTTTATTATTGAAGCTGACACACAATGTTTTATTTGTTTCAGGTGTGTGACATACCAATTTGACAATTCTGTACATTACTCAATTCTCATCACGTTAAGTATAGTCCCTATCTGTCACCATACAACATTATTACAATATTATTGACTATATTCCCCATGCTGTACTTTTCATCTCTGTGACTTATTTATTTTATAACTGGAAGTTTGTGGCTCTTAATCCCCTTCAACTATTTTGCCTATTCTCCCACTCCCCTTTCCTTTGGCAACAACCAGTTTGTTCTTTGTATTTATAAGTCTGTTTCCGATTTTGTTTGTTCACTGTTTTTTTAGATTCCACATATAAGTGAAATCATATGGTATGTGTCTTTCTCTGACAGACCTGAGTTTGAATGCCAGCTTTACCACAAAGATTATGACATCAAGCAAATTAACTTCTTGAAGCCTGATTTTTCATACATATACAATGGTGTGGAAATATTTACCTCCCTCAAATTGTGAAAGATTTACATGAAATAACGTGTGTGACAATTGCTGACAGATGTTTAATAAATGTCAGTTTCCTTTCCTTGTCTACCCATGCCCCATCCCAATCTGCCTCCCCAGAGAGAAAATACCATGGGAAATTTTCCTAATGATCTTCAATCTTATACATGTAGGGGTCTCCCCTGCTCTGTTCATTAACTTCCTAGAAATTCTTCTAAACTTTTATGGTCAAAAAATTAATTTGGTGAGTATTTCTTTGTGACCATTACATGCCATATTCTACAGGTTAACCAAAGAAAACTAAAGAAGTCAGGAAAAATGCAAATAAACATTAGGTATTAAAACTGCAACATATCTACATTAACATAGGCAAAGATGTGGGGAGTCAATTTAAGACAAAGGAGAGCTTCAATTATATATCACTGATAATAGCAAGATAAATAAGGCTCTCAATCCCTATGACAATGGCCTACTTATCAACAATTTTTTTAAAAATTAAGAAGCACCAAAGAGCATAGACCATTTTTATCTCTGATTCCAGCACAGATCCTCTTGCTTTTCATATTTCTCCCACACAGTGATTTGACCATTAAGTGATTAATGATGTGGACATTTAGAAGTTTAGCTTAAGCGATTGTTCATAAATGTGTTTTTTTGTTTTGAATAATTTAGCAAAATAATCTTGCTTCAAATTTGAGAAGCATGATTGTATGTGAATAACTGCTCTCCCAGAACCAAAAGGCTAAACTCAGAGACTTATTTTAACTCTTAGACCTTCAACCTTCTCAGGGCAGGAGTTAAACTTGAGATCCAATTAGAAAGTTGGGGACAGTATGCTCACCTCTAGTTATATCGATTCTAGGGACACAAAGAACGCACAAGGAGCTGTGGCCTGGGGTTGCCCAGCATCCAGCTTGCACTACCACTTGTTGCATATATTACAGTGGCCATCCACTTCTTAGGTGACTGAAAATGTGGGCAGTGAACAGGACTCAGTCAACACTCTGAGTGACACAATCAATGCAACCTATGTATATCCATGGAGGATTCAGAGAAGTGCAGAACCTTCAGTAGGACAACGCTCCCATACTTCAATTTTCAATAACTAAACTTCTGACTCTGCTTATTCTTAGATTTTGACAAATTTTTTAAGATTTACTTATTTTGGGAGGGGGACAGAGTGGGAGGGAGGGAGAGAATCCTCAAGCAGACTCCTGGCTGAGCATGGAGCCTGATGTGGGGCTAGATTCCAGAACCCTGATATCATGACCTGAGCCAAAATCAAGAGTTGGATGATTAACCAACTGAGCCACCCAGGCACCCCAGCATTTCTTTTTGTTTTGTTTTATTTTTATTACTCAGAGTCCCTAGTTTTTCTTTCTAGTTTCTATTCCTGGGAAGCAGTGTTTTATAGAGATAACAACGTGTGTTAACTACAAAGATAACATCTGTATTTGAATAGTACTCATCACTTTTTTTTCCTCAGAAAAGAAAATTTCTATGTTTTATGTTTCCATTTCTATACTCTGCCACTTAATAGCTATGTGAACTCCCTGTGCCTCAATTTCCTCACCTATAGAATTAGGATTGATAATAAAATTTATATGATAAAGTTATTCTTGGGATTAAGTAAAGGTTTAAACCCTGCAATAAATAATTATGTCTGGCATAAATGCATAATAATTTTCTTTCTTAGAAAGGAATACTTGCATAAAGGATACCATGGTTTACCAGGTTCTTTGGTGTGGCCTTGAGCCTCCCATAGCATTGTTACCTTAATTAATACTGGACAATGGTGCCAACAATGATGGTCTGTTATCATAGCTTACATTTTTTTGCCTGGGTGAAATGGTTTGGGTGGTTATCAAAGCTTCTACATTATGTCTGTTTTGTCCCATTAATCCATCTAAAAAATCAAAAGAACATAAGGTCTCTGAGTTCTTTTCTATTTTAACAAAACATAGTAAATGTGAGTAACTCCTCTCAGAGCTGAGACGGTGAGTGACATTTCAACTACCACAGCACTTCCTGGGCTGTTTCAATGAATATATACTATTTTCTTCTCTTCTTCTTCTACTTCTCCTTCTTCTTCTTCTTTAATTGACAGAGAGAGACACAGTGAGAGAGGGAACACAAGCTAGGGGAGTAAGAGAGGGAGAATCAGGCTGAGCAAGAGCCCGATGCAGGGCTGGATCCCAGGACTCTGGGATCATGACCTGAGCCAAAAGGCAGACGCTTAACTGACTGGACCACCCAGGTGCCCCGAATATGTACTGTTTTCAGTGCATCAGTCCCTATGGGCTGCAGAGTGGTGGAAAAGACTCATTGAACAGCTCCAAACAGCACAGAATCAAAACCGTTTACTGAAGTACTCTAACAAGCACTGATAACAAGTGACAGAACTACCATCATATAGAACAAAAAAACCATAACACATTCAAGCTGAAATAGAACTGTCACATTTGTCTATTCTTCAGTTCCTTAGGTCACAGATGATGAAACTGAGACTGGGAGAGACAAAAGTGCAGTGAAATAAATTTCCTATGAACAAAGTTGAGTTACAACTCAAAGTTCCAAGCAATGGCTTGGCAATAAATTTTTGGAACTTTGAATATTTCTAAGTTGGTACATGTTGGTATATTTTCATAAATTGCTATGAAGGTCAGTACACTCTAAAGATCTTATAATATGAAAACAAAGAAATAAAAATTTTCTCTGAGATTATAAACTTACCATAATGTCATATTCTAGTATAGTAGACCATAAAAAAATTAAGGAAGTATTGCCTATTTTATGTAATCCGCATTTAAAAAAAACCTCTCCCATACTTTCCATTAAAAATTCTGGACAAAAATCACCTAAGGAAATAAAATGCATTATTGTATAATCACCATTAAATATCCATCTAGGACTAAACAATGGGATTCCACTGATGTATAGTAATCTACCAGATTTGATGTTATCTTATAAAATAAGTCACTTTTACAATTCTTACGTTTTTGCTTACTTTGATCTCAAAAGGAAACCATGACAAATACCTAAGGACTAACTGTGTGGCATGCTATCATGTGCTGCCCAGATTCCCCTTCAAGAACACAGGATTTATCTCCCTATCTGCTGGGAGTGCTGCCTGAAGATGGCCCTCTGCTCTTAGCCCCCTTTGGAGGATTGTATCAGCTGAAGAAGACTGTTTTGCCTCAAGTCACCTCTACTTTGAGGGGAAGCCACTATCCAAATGAATACTGAGATATAAAAGTCCAGCTACCTTGCTCCAACTCCAAAGTGTCATCCCAGCTCCAGAGTTCTGTGAGGACCTGCTGAAGTCTTCAGTAAAACTGCTCACAGCTCTACTTTGTCTGCCCAGCTCTGCTTTCCTCCTCTCCATCTACCAGTAATCATCTCCAGAGTGCTTCCCAGTTAGTATCTTGTAAATTAATATCCACCTACTTCTGAGGGAGGCCAACCTACAGCAATCTGGAAGTAAAAGCCTTCAATAATTACAACTGAATTTGCGTCAATAGAAAAATGGTTGAAAATGAAGGTCCTGTGAAACGACACCTTATTTGTTTTTTCCTGTCCAGGGCTTTGGTTTTGTAGATAGCAAAGCTGAGGTGAATGAATTTGTGTGAGGGACACTTCCTAGGAGGATACTTCTTAGTACGCAAATGCATTTTATTTCATAATAATCTGAGTGCTAATAATTTCCTAGGTGAAAGCTTTGCTGTCATGAGATATGAAGCTCCTGAGCTGCGTTCATCTTGGTAATTTCTAGTGGGGCAGTGACCCTCTCTCCTGAGCCATCATTGGAAATTGGTGTCTTGCCTTCTCTACAGCTTTTGCCCCTATAGGCTGTCCAGCATCTCCTGGGATGAAAAGGACACATAGCAACAATTACTGAGCTGGTTCACTATTCTTCTCTCGCAAGCTATGAGTGGAAAAAAAGTGACCGATTTGGTTTATTTTTCATTTAGGAAGATCCAAGGTATTGATCTCTCTATATAGTGGGCTTTGGTCTCTTATACTATTCTGATATGGCAGTTTTTATTAGAAGAGTGCAGGTCTCAGAACATTCTACCAGTAAGTTCTATACCTGGAATACAAATATAAACTTAATTACATATTTCTTCCTACATCTTTTTGACTATAGCATTTAATTTGTTCACTAATTCATTCACGTATTTTTTTCTTCATTCACATGATATACCTATTCAGGGTCTACCACAAAGCGCATACTTTAATATTCCTGGGAAGTAAATATAGCATTCAATGCTAACCTTACTGGCCCTCACCCAAATGCAGTGCCCCTATTGAAGTCAATGAAATTTTTAAGCCTTCTCTCTGAGCTTCTCACAAAAGCCTCCAGCATTACACAACTCATCTGTCATTGGAATCTATCAGAAAGCTATTAAAACTCTACTCCTAGTTTATTAGCACATAGGTGTTATGTTTGATTCCTCTTCCTTCTTTCTTACAGGAATTTCCATAGTTGGACTTTCTCGCTCATACTTTTTGACATCTCTGGATCTCTTCCTCCTTCTTCCCCCGTGCCATCTTATCTTTGCAGGTTCTATTCCTATCCCTTTAATCTCTAACCGCGATTAGTGCATTTTCTCCAGAAAATATTTTAAAAATCAAACTAAAATGTCAAATGTACTTGATATTCACTAAGGTATGGGAACCCCAAGGGAAATAAGGGACAGATATTAATCAGGGCTTAATGATAATGGGAAAAGACTTCAGTTTGGGCTAAAGCATAAAGAGAAAGAGAGGAACTTGAATTCAGTATACACTCTACATTATGACATCAGAGTGTCTCACTGATGTAAAGTCTGGAGCCCTGGAGAATATATCTGGCCAAGAGTAAAAGCCAATCAGAGTTTGTGGGTTTGGATTTTCAAAGGGAACTCAGGCCTTTTGGCATTGCATTCTCTTTGTGGTGGACAAAGTGCAAACTTTTATTTGGAAAAGGGAAAGAAAGTGGTCTGAATGGCTTCAAGAGTTTTGAACATCAAATAGTTCTTAGCAAAGAACAGTACAGTCACTGAAGTGTATCTGTATGTGAGTCAAAACATACATGGATTTGACAGCAATCTGATTCACAAAACATGTAGGAGCCCTTTCGTGGTTATCGTGGTTCCAAGTTAAACAGAAGGCTCTGTCTTGCCTTCTCCCTATTAATTAATTTCTGACTGGAATTGCTCCTCCAAGGGCATGCCAGTGGACACGCACTAAGGAGCTTCTCTGTTCAGGAAATGATGTTGGCAAGACTGAGAGGTTTGGCAGGGTAGGTGGCTTGGGGGCAGACCTGGCGGGGGGTTCCTCCTCCCACACAGCCCACGTCAGCAGCTCTAAAAACTATAAGACACTTTCAGTCTGCAAGTTGCACAATGGGTTAGTTTTTTTACATGTCCTTCAAAGTCTGCGGATGAAGGGATGGGCAAGTACTTGTGCCTGCAACTTGGTAGTATGGGCAGCTAAGATCAAAGCAAAGGAAACTGTACAAATTGTCCACTTGAATACTAAAGAAACAAAGAAAGCCAAGCCAATTCAAACAAATATTGCTTCTTTTCTTTGAATTCTTTAATTTTCTGATCCAGAAGTTTATGTTCTAAATGGCTGGTTAGCAAAGCAGCAGAAGTGGCTCACAGTCAGGATTTTGAAATTGCTACCAGAAAACCTGACTTACAAGATATAGAAGAGCTGGACTTTTGCTGCCAATGAAGATAACAAATTGGCATCATTCAAATAGCCATGTCAAGCAAATCTGAGCTGTAATGATTTACAGAAGAGCAATAAGAAAGTAGTATCAACTTGAAGAAGAAGTGAACTAGAGCCAGGATGCAGTTGGAGCATGAAAGCCTCACATAACACATTTCTTTTTTTTTTTTAAGATTTTATTTATTTATTTGACAGAGATCACAAGTAGGCAGAGAGGCAGGCAGAGAGAGAGGAGGAAGCAGGCTCCCTGCTGAGCAGAGAGCCCGATGTGGGGCTTGATCCCAGGACCCTTGGATCATGATCTGAGCCAAAGGCAGAGGCTTTAACCCACTGAGCCACCCAGGCACCCCACATAACACATTTCTTTCTTTTTTTTTTTTAAAGATTTTATTTATTTATTAGTCAGATAGCACAGGAGCGAGCACAGGCAGACAGAGTGGCAGGCAGAGGCAGAGGGAGAAGCAGGCTCACTGCTGAGCAAGGAGCCCGATGTGGGACTCGATCCCAGGACGCTGGGATCATGACCTGAGCCGAAGGCAGCCGCTTAACCAACTGAGCCACCCAGGCATCCCCACATAACACATTTCTTAACAAAAAAAAAAAAAAAAAAAAAATGAGAGAGCTGGACTACCTTCTCCACTGTGCCTTCTCGTTCTAACTTTGCATGTACCTACGTTATGTCAAATGTATGCGTGGAGCCACATAGATCACTTTATCTCGAGTCTAGGGGCTTTCAGTAATAAATCATAGATAGAATCCACTTAGATGAGTCTTGTTAAAGCTCCAATCTTGTGGAACATTCCAGAGCCTGATGCTGAAAGTGAGATAAACTGGACTTGACCTAGTTCTAACGCTGGTTAGCTATGTGAAATTGGGCAAGCCAACGAGTCTCATTTCCTCATCTGGAAAATGAGACTGATCCTTACACTTCTAACATCGGATTCCCAAATAGTCATTGTTCTGACCTTTTCTAAAATTGTTAAATATTATTTTAATTATCTTAATATTTCTTGAGCTAGAATAATGCTAAGTGGTTTTCAGTTTCTTTAACTCCAGAAGCCCATGAAATAATGGACATTTTGGACCCCATTTTTTAACACAGGAATAATATGGACTTGAAGAATCTAAGAAAATAAATATCAGTCCTGGACAAATATATGAAGATCTATGTTTATGACAATTTATGACCGATCAGTTCATTGACAGAAAAATGTAGTCACACTGGTTACTTGGCATTGTTAATTTAAATTAGAAGGGAGATGAGATCAAAGATGTTGCTGAGGAAGAATGAAATCAGGCAATAGCATACACAAGAGTCCACCTAGCCAATCTCTGTCACCAGTTCTTATTTGTAGATTAAGTCTTATTCCAATGAGAGCACTATGTATCCACCTGAAGCTATGTTTCCTTTGAGCCTGGCTGCACCTCACCAAGCTGTAAAACAAATACCTGCTGGCTCTATAATCTGAAATATCAACTACAATCTACTAGTGACTGAATAGCCATTATGTTGAAGAGCTCAAGAACATGTTGTTATTCCCGGATATTTTATGACTTCTTTGCGTCTTCTTGGGTTCCTTAGCTTAGGAAATTTAGTGATTTTGAGTCATTGCTCTTAATGTTTTCTCCCAGGTATTAAGATTATTTAAAACCCTAGGTCTTTGGAAATAGAAATGGAAGATTTCGCTATCTATAGATATATATACTATACCTTAACCCACAAATTTTAAATACCTTTCCAATATGACCAAATTCTCCTTTCCTTTGTGCTTAATTGAAAAAACTCCATATTAACAAAATCCTAAAAACTCCATATTAACAAAATCCTAAAACTAGTTTGGACAACAACTGTTTAGGGAGCAAATGGTTTATATAAATCCCATCTATATTTTAATATATTTTGAGAACAAGGTCATATTTTTTACATTTTATCCAATCTTTTGCATCCTCTGACTGCCATCTATCCAAACATCCCACAATACAGATACTGCTAGCTCTGTAAAGACCTTTGCAACTTATATTTTAATAATCTCTTCAGGTGATACCTATGGACCTTTAAGTGTCAGAGCCACTGCAAATATTCTGTGGCCCATTTATTTACTAATGTCTTTCTTTTATTGTACTAGGGTTTACATATCCATGTATCTAATTGCTAGGGGCCATATCCTCATGATTCTCCTTAAATTATGCTGGGTACAGGATGTTTAACCATTTGATGGTTTTTGATGGAGAGGATAAGAAGAATAACAACCATTACAATAAAATTAATTTTAATCTTAGAATACTTTCTTTCATTGAGTAGGATTTGGGGATTAAATTACTAGCAAGTTTGTTGTTTGAATGCTAAAAGTATGTTCTCTTTTCATATATATATGTACACACACACATATATATAATATATAATGTTGAAGCTCTTGAATGTTTTAGGTATACTTTAAGTTGAAAAAGTCAACTGCTTCTCATGAAAAAAAAAAAAAACTCTTTTAGATAAAACCTTCAGTTAAGGGGGTGCCTGGGTGGCTCAGTGGGTTAAGCCTCTGCCTTCGGCTCAGGTCCAGATCATGATCTCAGGGTCCTGGGATCGAGCCCCACATTGGGTTCTGCTCAGCTGGGAGCCTACTTCCCCGCCTTTCTCTGCCTGCAGCTCTGCCTACTGAGATCTCTTTCTCTCTGTCAAATAAATCAATTAAAATCCTAAAAAAAAACCCTTCAGTTGACATTCAGAAACTATCTGAATATTACATCTTATGGTACATCTTACATCACTTAATGCACTGCAGCCTATTGAGAAAATCAGCATTGCTTCTTGCTTCTCAGGAGCATTTACCTATGTAGTGATTTCCCTCCAGTGATCAGGTAAAGAAGGAAATGATAGACTTCTCAAAATCTTTATAAAACCTGACTGCAAACTGACCTGAGAGTTTTGTAGCAAATGTGAGGTTTCACAAGGCAAGAGGGAAATAAAACTTGTTTGTTTGTTTATCTAACAAGCACACACATTTTTCAAACAATTTGGGTTTGGCATCACCCACAATGCATCTGGCCAAACACTCTTTCCCCTTAATTTTTATAACCAAAGAAATTTTCAGGGAAATTTAGTCCACATGTTTCTGATTCATTCCATTTCCAGTAATGTTTCAGTGAGGGGTATTTGATTTTAAGCACTTTGGAAAAGATTCTATCATCAGCAGTTCCTAAGATTACAGGTAAATTGGTGTAAATAATAGAGAAACTGAAGGGGACAGATTTAGGCATAGAAAGATTCCCCAAAATGCAATCAATCCTAAGAAGCCAAACTATCTAAAGGTTCTCGGAAGTTACAGTAGCCCATTTTAGGATTTCAAATTCCCAGTGTGGTCAAATCAGAATTAGTTTACCAGTAGTAGTTCCATTTGCATAGAAACTCTGCTGCAGAGTTGAATATTCAATATTTATTGGGTACATAAAATGTGCCAGGTACTGTTGTTATGGGGGAAAAAAGTTTCATAACACAGTGTTCACCTTAAAGAACCTCCAGTTTAATACATGAAGTTAAGACTCAATAAAATAATACCTGTATTGTACCTTAAAACTTTAAGATAGACTAATTCTCTATGTAGCTTAACTAGCAAACTCACTCAAATCCTAATGCATATACATACACACAGACACATACACACATAGGACTATATTCTTAGATGTCAGGAATCAAGATCTTATTCCATTCAATTTAAACAGAATGTAACTTTTATCCTGTATAGCGCACAAAGGATTTTAAAAATAGATTATGTTTAAGTAAATTTTAATAATAATAATTAGGTAAATAAACAGAATTTGTTTTCTTTCCTGTTTTATAGGCTAGTCTGTAGAACTGAAAAGAATATTATAAGATTGGAATTAATGACACTTGAGTTTGGAGAGCTAAGCTGGAAAGTCATGAGTGCTTTTTAACAAAAAGTTGGACTTTAAATTCCAGGCCATTTGCAGAGAGAATATCATGGCCATGCCATTACCACATTTGACACAGCAAAAGCTGCCTCAATAGAATTAGTGATTACTGCATTTGACCTAATCAAAGAACAGAGTCTGCCATCCTACCAGGATCCTATCATATCATAGTCATCAGGTAGATTATACCTCAGTATATAATACCTCAGTCAGATGAGAACTTAATTGTATAAATCCTCTTAATAAAATGTTGGTTTATACATTTGTTTTTAAATTGATTGGTTGTTCTAAAACAGCATTCATTTTATACATTTCTAACTCCCGATCCTTCAGTTTATATACTATGCAATTTACGCAAATGTACATCCAAAATAAGGTCATTGAATTTACCCATAGATCGAATCAGACTATATTTTTCAAAAATGGCCTGAATAATAACTTCTGTCCTGCAGGCTCTCCTTCAGTGTGTGACTTTATCACATTTCCCATCAAGAACTGGAGGTCATTTCTCCACACCCTTGGATCTGAGAGGCTCTGTGAAAGTTTTGGCCAAAAGAATAGGACTGAGGTGTCACTCTGCCAATTCCAGACATATTTCTTAACTAGCCTGGCAGCTTCTAACTTCTTGGAGGCAGCCATCTTGCAAGAAGTATGATTCCTCAAGACAACAGTGCTGTAAAAGCCTAAAACACATGAGACACCATGTAGGGAGAGAATGGCCAAGGAATACCAAGGAATCTAACATGTGAGTAAAGATGGAATCCTCTAGCCCCAGCTGCCCCAGATCCTATCAAAGGGATGAGAGACAAACTACCAACCAAGCCATTCTCAACTTCCTCACCCCTAAAACCACGAGTTTAAAAAAATGGTGGTTTTAACCATTGAGTTTTGGGGGTGTTCGCTATAAAGCAATAGACAACTGAAACACAGGCTCTGGGGAGATTCCTTTCCTATACCCAAACTTGTACTAATCTGTGAAAAGGGAGATCTAAGAGATCTAGAAAGTAAGTTGCTGCACTCAAGAAGTTTTCGATCCAGTGAGCCAAAAAGTATAATACTATAGGAGAAGCACCAATAAAGAAACCATAAAGAAGCACAAATAATAAATTGTTAATGGTAATAAACAGAACCACAAGTCCTGGAATCAAAGAGAAAATTAGTGCTTTGACTACAGCAGTCAGAGAAGGTTTCTCATGGATATACTGCATCTTTAAATGATGGCAAGTTAGGACTATTAGAAAGAGAGAGAAAGGCTTTTTACAAGACAAATAGTTTGAGCTAAAGTGGTTAGGAGAAAATGAGTGGAAAGAAAAAAAGAAAGGAAGAAAGAGGGAGGGAGAGAGGGAGGCAGGAAGGGAGAGAGAGTGGGAGGAAGGGAGAAAGGAAGAAAGGGAAAGAGAGAGAGAGAAGAAAGAAAGAAAGAAAGAAAGAAAGAAAGAAAGAAAGAAAGAAAG
>ML103262.1:107648-133060 GCA_003697995.1 Taxidea taxus jeffersonii
CATCCTCGCCAGCATCTGTCATTTCCTGACTTGTTCATTTTAGCCATTCTGACTGGTGTGAGGTGGTATCTCATTGTGGTTTTGATTTGTATTTCCCTGATGCCCAGTGATATGGAGCACTTTTTCATGTGTCTGTTGGCCATCTGTATGTCTTCTTTGCAGAAATGTCTGTTCATGTCCTCTGCCCATTTCTTGATTGGATTATTTATTCTTTGGGTGTTGAGTTTGCTAAGCTCTTTGTAGATTTTAGATACTAGCCCTTTATCTGATATGTCATTTGCAAATATCTTTTCCCACTCTGTCAGTTGTCTTTTGGTTTTGTTGACTGTTTCCTTTGCTGTGCAAAAGCTTTTGATCTTGATGAAGTCCCAATAGTTCATTTTTTCCCTTGCTTCCCTTGCCTTTGGCGTTGTTCCTAGGAAGAAGTTGCTGCGGCTGAGGTCGAAGAGGTTGCTGCCTGTGTTCTCCTCAAGGATTTTGATGGATTCCTTTCTCACGTTGAGATCCTTCATCCATTTTGAGTCTATTTTCGTGTGTGGTGTAAGGAAATGGTCCAATTTCATTTTTCTGCATGTGGCTGTCCAATTTTCCCAACACCATTTGTTGAAGAGGCTATCCTTTTTCCATTGGATGTTCTTTCCTGCTTTGTCGAAGATTAGTTGACCATAGAGTTGAGGGTCTATTTCTGGGCTCTCTATTCTGTTCCATTGATCTATGTGTCTGTTTTTGTGCCAGTACCATACTGCCTTGATGATGACAGCTTTGTAGTAGAGCTTGAAGTCTGGAATTGTGATGCCACCAACTTTGGTTTTCTTTTTCAATATTCCTTTGGCTATTCGAGGTCTTTTCTGGTTCCATATAAATTTTAGGATTATTTGTTCCATTTCTTTGAAAAAATTGGATGGAATTTTGATAGGCATTGCATTAAATGTGTAGATAGCTTTAGGTAGCATAGACATTTTCACGATATTAATTCTTCCAATCCATGAGCATGGAACATTTTTCCATGTCTTTGTGTCTTCCTCAATTTCTTTCATGAGTACTTTATAGTTCTCTGAGTATAGATACTTTGCCTCTTTCGTTAGGTTTATTCCTAGGTATCTTATGGTTTTGGGTGTAATTGTAAATGGGATTGACTCCTTAATTTCTCTTTCTTCTGTCTTGTTGTTGGTGTAAAGAAATGCAACTGATTTCTGTGCATTGATTTTATATCCTGACACTTTACTGAATTCCTGTACAAGCTCTAGCGTTTTGGAGTGGAGCCTTTTGGGTTTTCCACATATAGTATCATATCATCTGCAAAGAGCGATAGTTTGACTTCTTCTTTGCCGATTTGGATGCCTTTAATTTCTTTTTGTTGTCTGATTGCTGAGGCTAGGACTTCTAGTGCTATGTTGAATAGCAGTGGTGATAGTGGACATCCCTGCCGTGTTCCTGACCTTAACGGAAAAGCTCTCAGTTTTTCTCCATTGAGAATGATACTTGCAGTGGGTTTTTCATAGATGGCTTTGATAATATTGAGGTATGCGCCTTCTATCCCTACACTTTGAAGAGTTTTGATTAGGAAGGGATGTTGCACTTTATCAAATGCTTTTTCAGCATCTATTGAGAGTATCATATGGTTCTTGTTCTTTCTTTTGTTAATGTACTGTATCACATTGATTGATTTGCGGATGTTGAACCAACCCTGCTGCCCTGGAATAAATCCCACTTGGTCGTGGTGAATAATCCTTTTAATGTACTGTTGGATCCTATTGGCTAGTATTTTGGTGAGAATTTTCGCATCTATGTTCATCAAGGATATTGGTCTGTAATTCTCTTTTTTGATGGGATCCTTGTCTGGTTTGGGGATCAAGGTGATGCTGGCCTCATAAGATGAGTTTGGAAGTTTTCCTTCCATTTCTATTTTTTGGAACAGTTTCAGGAGAATAGGAATTAATTCTTCTTTAAATGTTTGGTAGAATTCCCCTGGGAAGCCATCTGGCCCTGGGCTTTTGTTTGTTGGGAGATTTTTGATGACTGTTTCAATCTCCTTACTGGTTATGGGCCTATTCAGGTTTTCTATTTCTTCCTGGTTCAGTTTTGGCAGTTTATATGTCTCTAGGAAAGCATCCATTTCTTCCAGATTGTCGAATTTGTTGGCATAGAGTTGTTCATAATATGTTCTTATGATTGTTTGCATTTCTTTGGTGTTGGTTGTGATCTCTCCTCTTTCATTCATGATTTTATTTATTTGGGTCCTTTCTCTTTTCTTTTGGATAAGTCTGGCCAGGGGTTTATCAATCTTATTAATTCTTTCAAAGAACCAGCTCCTAGTTTTATTGATTTGTTCTATTGTTTTTTTGGTTTCTATTTCATTGATTTCTGCTTTGATCTTTATTATTTATCTTCTCCTGCTGGGTTTAGGCTTTCTTTGTTGTTCTCTCTCGAGTTCCTTGAGGTGTAGGGTTAGGTTGTGTATTTGAGACCTTTCCTGTTTCTTGAGATAGGCTTGTATCGCTATATATTTTCCTCTCAGGACTGCCTTTGCTGTGTCCCACAGATTTTGGACCATTGTGTTTTCATTATCATTTGTTTCCATGGTTTTTTTCAATTCTTCTTTAATTTCCTGGTTGACCCATTCATTTTTTAGAAGGATGCTGTTGAGCCTCCATGTATTTGTGCTCTTTCCACATTTCCTCTTGTGATTGAGTTCTAGCTTCAGAGCATTGTGGTCTGAAAATATGCAGGGAATGATCCCAATCTTTTGATACCTGTTGAGACCTGATTTATGACCCAGGATGTGATCTATTCTGGAGAACGTTCCATGGGCACTAGAGAAGAACGTGTATTCTGTTGCTTTAGGGTAGAATGTTCTGAATATATCTGTGATGTCCATCTGGTCCAGGGTGTCATTTAAGACCTTTATTTCCTTGTTGATCTTTTGCTTGGATGATCTGTCCATTTCAGTGAAGGGCGTGTTAAAGTCTCCAACTATTATTGTATTCTTGTCAATGTGTTTCTTTGATTTTGTTATTAATTGGTTTATATAGTTGGCTGCTCCCATGTTAGGGGCATAGATATTTAACATTGTTAGATCTTCTTGTTGGACAGACCCTTTGAGTATGATGAAGTGTCCTTCCTCATCTCTTATTATAGTCTTTGGCTTAAAATCTAATTGATCTGATATAAGGATTGCCACCCCAGCTTTCTTCTGATGTCCATTAGCATGGTAAATTGTTTTCCACCCCCTCACTTTCAATCTGGAGGTGTCTTCAGGTCTAAGATGAGTTTCTTGTAGGCAGCATATGGATGGGTTTTGTTTTTTTATCCATTCTGAAACCCTGTGTCTTTTGATTGGGGCACTTAGCCCATTTACATTCAGGGTAACTATTGAGAGATATGAGTTTAGTGCCATTGTATTGCCTGTATGGTGATTGTTACTGTATAATGTCTCTGTTCCTTTCTGGTAATACTTTTAGGGTCTCTCTTTGCTTAGAGGACCCCTTTCAATATTTCCTGTAGAGCTGGTTTGGTGTTTACAAACTCTTTCAGTTTTTGTTTGTCCTGGAAGCTTTTAATCTCTCCTTCTATTTTCAATGATAACCTAGCTGGATAAAGTATTCTTGGCTGCATGTTTTTCTCATTTAGTGCTCTGAATATATCATGCCAGTTCTTTCTGGCCTGCCAGGTCTCTGTGGATAAGTCTCCTGCCAATCTAATATTTTTACCATTGTACGTTACAGACTTCTTGTCCCGTGCTGCTTTCAGGATTTTCTCTTTGTCGCTAAGACTTGTAAATTTTACTATTAGATGGCGGGGTGTGGGTCGATTCCTATTGATTTTGAGAGGTATTCTCTGGGCTTCGTGGATTTTGATGCTTGTTCCCCTTGCTATATTAGGGAAATTCTCTACAATAATCCTCTCCAGTATACCTTCTGCTCCTATTTCTCTTTCTTCTTCTTCTGGAATCCCAATTATTCTAATGTTGTTTCATCTTATGGCATCACTTATCTCTCGAATTCTCCCCTCGTGGTCCAGTAGTTGATTGTCTCTCTTTTGGTCTGCTTCATTATTCCCTGCCATTTGGTCTTCTATATCACTAATTCTGTCTTCTGCCTCATTTATCCTAGCAGTAAGAGCCTCCATTTTTGATTGCACCTCATTAATAGCTTTTTTTATTTCAACTTGATTAGACTTTATTTCTTTTATTTCTCCAGATAGGGTTTTTATTTCTCCTGACAGGGTTTCTCTAATATCTTCCATGCCTTTTTCGAGCCCGGCTAGAACCTTGAGAATCGTCATCCTGAATTCCAGATCTGACATATTACCAATGTCTGTATTGATTAGGTCCCTAGCCTTCGGTCCTGTCTCCTGCTCTTTTTTTTGTGGTGAGTTTTTCCGCCTTGTCATTTTGTCCAGATAAGAATCCGCTGTTCTCCTTGTTAAGTGAACTTGGTCTTGGCTGTATTTCTTTGATCTTCTGGGGGAGGGGCCTGTTGTAGTGATTCTCAGGTGTCTTTGCCCCAGGCGGAGTTGCACCGCCCTTACCAGGGGCCGGGCTAAGTAATCCTCTCAGGTTTGCTTTCAGGAGCTTTTGTTCCCTGAACGCGCTTTCTGTAGAGTTCTGGAGGACGGGAATGACAATGGCGGCCTCCCAATCTCCAGTTCAGAGGAGCCGAGAGCTAGGAGCCCCAGTCTTCAGTGCGCCTTCAGAGAAAAGCGTTTAATCCCTCCAGTCTCCTTAGCCCACGTTTGCGCCGGAGAGTGCGCGTGCGTCCGCCCGCAGACACCGCGCGCCGGCAGACACCGCGGGCCCGCCGACACTGCGCGCACTCGCAGACCGCGCGCACCCGCAGACCGCACGCGCCCGCAGCCCGCGCTCAGAGAAAATCGTGTGCAAGCAGTCCCGTCTCACTGGCTTCTGGGAGTGCTCCGAGCTCACCCAGCCTGTGACCAAGCGTCTCTGTCTCTGGCAGAGTCCCACCTGGAGTCTCCGGACCCCGTAGATCCCTGAGCTCTCCCGGGTCGGAGTCTCCCCGGATCCTGTGGGGACCCCTCGCACAGAGCACCGGCCAGTGCCACAGACCACTAGGAAACCTTGGCTCTGTCTCCGCAGCCGACTTCCCCGCTCTAATACCTGTGAGCTCTGGGACACTCAGACACCCCCGATCCTTCTGTGACCCCGCGGGACCTGAGTCCACGTTGTCCCCGTGAGGTCTTCACCCCAGTTTAGCCTCTGGAGTGATGTCCCTCCGTGGAGCCGACTTTTAAAAGTTCTGATTTTGTGCTCCGCCGCTTGCCGGGAGCCGGCCCCTCCCCCTGGGGTCTATCTTCCCGTCGCGTTGGATTCACTTCTCCGCTGGTCCTACCTTTCAGAAAGTGGTCGATTTTCTGTTCCTAGAATTGTTGTTTTTCTTCTCTTCGATCTCCTGTTGGATTTGTAGGTGTTCGGAATGGTTTGATAGGCTATCCAGCTGATCTCCTGCTGGCTGATGTCGTCTCAGCCTCCTACTTCTCCGCCATCTTGACTCCTCCCCCCTCTGCCCTGGCCTATAATAATTTTAAATTAATTTTGCTCAAAAGAGCCACTTGGATGAGTGTTGAAAGCCCAACACTTAGATTTCATGTCGATGTGGTGCCTCAACTGTATCATGGAACTATAGGTGATGGCTGCAGTGAGGGAGGATTATCTGAAAACCTTGGAAATGAGAAACTGTCAGTTTAGCTTTAAATATTTTTCAAGTCTAGGGCCAGTGTCAATTCCTGATAGTGCCAGCCAAGAAATACTTTTCCTGAGCCTTAGCTCTTCCCCACATTTCCAACTCTATCCTTCAGTCTTGGGGGAGCCAATGGTGTCTAGTGAAGGGAGGAGAAAGAAAGAAGTGCTCATTAGGCAAAATAGGGAAAATGACAACCCCATCTCCTTGCTCCTATAAGACTTTGGTTTGAACAATCTCAGAGGAAAAGCTTTAAGTTTAAAATAAGACTGGAGTTTTAATTATTATATAGGCATATACATAAGAATCTTGAAATGAAATGGTTTGACATAATAAAATGATTGGAGAACTGTTTTGTTTTTTTTTTTTTAATCTGAGAATAAGCAGTTGAGTAATTAGGCCAGCCCAAAATTTGATTGAAAGACAACAAAATAATTAGTCCCTTTGAGTGTGTCTGGCATTAAGTAATGGGAAAAGAAAACTATTTTATTTTTTACCTGTATGTTATAATACTCTTGCCCCAAATATTGTGAAACATAACACATAAACTGCCATCCTTCAATAAACACACACACACACAGGCAAAGGGGAGAAAAATTTTTCCAAAGTACTTTTTTCATTTTTCAGCATTAAAATACTTTCCCCCTAAAATTTCCCTAAAAATTACTACTAAGATTTGATGGGGAAAAAAAGCACATATAAAAACAAACCAAAAAATCTCTTATTTTTAAAAACATAAAAATGTTCTGGTTTCAGGTGAGATGGAGGAGGTACACTCTTTCCTGTCTCTTCCCCAGCTAAAAAACCTGGACAGCACACTTGGAGCAGCTATCTGAGAACTCAGCAAAGAGTATCAGGTAAGTTTGCAGAAAAATCCAGAATTAAAAATACGACCAAATTAGTGGTGAGTTCATAATTTCTTTTTCTTCTGCTATCACTGAGCCTGAAGGTTAGGCAATCTGAAACCTGGAAGTAGTATTAATGTAGAAAAGGAGAGCTAGAGGAGAAGACCTCTAGTTCTGTCTCAGAAAGAATGAACAAGGTTCCCTACACTCAGAGGGAATAGGGAAAATGCCCCATAAGACTGAAAACAATTCAATGATGTCTACTCTTACCATTTCTATTCAATATCACACTGGAAGTCCTAGCTAGTGCAGTAAGGTAAAACTACATAAAAGGCATACAGATTAGAAAGTAAATGAAACCATCCTTACTTATTGAAAACATATTTCTCTATCTAGAAAGCCTCAAGAAATCTAAAAATTAGTAACTCCTTGAACTTGTGAATTTAGCAGATTATAACATAAAAAGTCAACACTCAGAAATCAATATTATTTCCATACATAAGCAATGAACAACTGGAAACAAAAATTAGAACATAAGACCACCTGTAATAGCTCCAAAAAATGAAGTATTTAGGTATAAATCTACAAAATATACAAGACCTGTTTTTCCAAAAACTACAAACACCGATGAAAGAAATAAAAACATAAAAGACCTAAAAAGTAGAGAGATGTTTCATGGTCATGGATTGGAGAATTCAACAATAGTAAAGATGTAAATTCTTCCCAAATTAGTCTACAGATTTAATTCTGTTCTAATCAAATCCCAGCAAAGTTTTTTGTTTGTTTTTTTGCTTGTTTGTTTTGTAGATATAGACAAATTTATTGTAAAATGTATATCAAAAACAAAAGAATTGCAATAGCTAGAACAATTCTGAGAAATAGTAATAAAATTAAAGTTATCTCACCACCCATTCTTAAGATTTCTATAAAGTTACAGTAATCAAGACAGTGCAGTACTGGTGAAGGGATAGACACATAGATCAAAGTACAGCATAGTCCAGAAATAGACCTTCACAAATACAACCAACTGATTTTTGCAAAGATGCAAAGACAGTCATTTCAATGAATTGTATTAGAAAATCTGAACATCCATATGCAAAAATAAAAATGAACTTTGCCCTAAACTTTACTCATTATACAAAAGTTAATATCTAAATTAATCATGCATTTAAATAAAAAACATAAAATTGTAAATGACCTAGAAGAAAACAGATGTGAAAATCTTTTGACTCTTGAGTTAAACAAAGAATTTCTAGACATGATACCAAAAGCACAATCCATAAAACAAAATTTAATAAATTGGACTTTATCAATATTAAAAACTTTGCTCTGCAAAAGCCACTCAAGAAAGTGAAAAAATAATTTGTAGACTAGAGAAAGTATTTTAAATATTTATAAATCACATATTCAATAAATGACTCATATCCAGAGTATATAAAAGAACTCTAAGTCCTGAAAAACAAATAGCTCAATTTAAAGTGGGCAAAAGATTCAAACAAAATCTTCATCAAAGAGACTATAAGGAAGACAAATAAGCATATAAACAGATGCTCAACATCATTAGTCATTAGGGAAATGCAAATCGAAGCCAAAATGAGATGCCACAAAATACCTATTAGAATGACTAAGATTAGAAATATGAATAATACAAAGTACTGATGAAGATATAGAACAAATGGAATTCTCACATATTGCTGATAGCAAGGTAAGGCCACTCTGAAAAATAGCTTGGCAGTGTCTTATAAAGTTAAACACACTTAATACATTACCCAGCAATCTCATTCCTCACTTTTTATCCTGGAGAAATAAAATTCATATCACACAAAGCCTATATATTAATGTTTATAGCATTCTGTTAATAATTGCCAAAAACTAAAAGGAAATAAAATTGTTCTTCAATGGATAAACACCCTGTGGCATATCCATGCAATGGAATACTACTCAGCAATAAATAGAAATGAACTATTGATGCATACAACCCGGATAATTCTGAGACATTACAATAAATGGAGACAATCTGAAAGGGTTGCATATTATGATTCAATTTATAGGACATTCTTAAAAAGATAAAACTATAATAACAGAGAACAGATTAGTGACTGCCAGGAGTTATGGATGGGGTCAAAGTGACTGAGGAGGGATATAGTTCAAGAGAGTTTGTGGGGGCAGGGAGGGTAAATGGAGCTGTTCTATATCCTGATTGTAGTGGTGGTGATACAAAACTATGTATATGTTAAAATTCACAGAATTTTACTCCGAAAAGCTCAGTTTTACTCTGTTAATTCAAAAATTAAAATAAAGAGATGATGGAAGTAGTTGGGAAATTCCTTATCCACTCCCTTTACTTTCTGGTAATAGACAATAGTTTGCCAACTACTTCTAGCCAGACTAGATTGTCCTACCAGACATGCATTAAATTGTCCAGCCAAGATGTGCCTCTTAATCACACAGGCAAATTACTGAAGGTGTTCTCCAAGAATTACAAAAGAACTTCCAAAAAATTTGCCAGAATAAGAACTGCCAAAAAAGAAAAGAAGAAGAAGAAGAAGAAGAACAACAACAACAACAACAACTCAGGGAAGCCAGGTTCTGTTATTCTTGGCAAACTTAATTGCCAAACAAAACCCCATCAATTATAAGATAACATTTACATGGGATTGGAATGATTTCCCTTCCTACCAGAGGAATGGGGGCACTTACTACTGTTTATTTAAATTCGTCAAACTGAATGTTATTTCTGTTGGGAAATAAACACCTCAATTTCACTTGCTCAGTTCTAGATTTCAAAGTTAACATTACCCGTATAAAGACTGCAAAACTGGGCCTCATTTTAGATACATAATGTTCACAGAAAGGACAAATAAGGAGAAAAAATGCACAGCAAGCCTATTATTTGGTGATTCATGTGGTTTTAAAAATATATAATTTCTTTGCTAGAATAATAAAGTCTCAATAAAGACATAAATATTTATATGTTAATTTGTTCTTAAAATGAAAACACTCAACAGTCCTAGAAAATGTATATTGTTTATTAAAATAAAAATAGTGAAATGAAATAAAGAATAAGGTTATTTCCTAAAAGCCATGTAGAAAACATCCACCCTCACAAAATCAGTCTTTAGCAGTGATTTGACTTTAAAGGAAAATGTCAGTGAGTGCGTCAAAGTGTTGAGAACCTTATCAAGCCTCCTTGATTCTTTCTCTTTACAAATGTATTGAAATGTCATTTCAGGAACCATTCATGGTGTAATCTGTATCTATTAAAACAATTAAAATATTCCAGCTTTGAACCTTCTCTTTGCTTTGCTGATACAGATACAACAAAGGTGAACATAAATTCTGTTAACTGAACAATCACACATGACAGAATATTCAGAAGCCCCGTTATTTTATAATTAATGTGTTTCAGGATGATGTCTGAGGACATAGCATTTATACTGAGAAGGTACTTGGATAATTATTTGAGGATCAGCAATTTCAACAAATGTTGGTAATATTTTTTAAAGTGCTGCCTGGGTGGTTTCAAAGAATGAGTCAAAGTAAATATGTCTGATGTGTGTGCTTATTTACATACAAATAGAAAGCTTTCTTCCTAATGGTAAGAGAGCCATGCAAACCAGGGGATTACTGTCCTCCTCCCTGGCAGGGGGCTCCAGAACCTATAAGGCCATTTATAAGTTACCCCTTTTAGGAAAGGGGAAGTAATTAATTCCAAAATTCACTGCCAGCACCCACACCTTATCTACAGGCAATAGTTCTTTCCCCAAACACATCTCCTCCCTCTTGATCCTAATCTTTTAGACTCACATATTATTGATTAAAAACAATGTAATGATAATACATCTGGCAAAATACACTTAATAAAGTTGGTTAATGAAGTTCAAAATTAGCAGCAAATGGCATGAGATGGCAACACATTTCCTTTCTCTCTCCCACTGCATGCACCATGTTCCAAGTTTTGTAATGTTGAAGTCAGAGATAAAAGAGATTTACTTTTATTCTCAGACCCATTCCATGCAGGCTTTCTGTGTGCATTATGCACTTAATATAACGATCCCCATTTACCGTACATCTACTTCTACCAAGTACTTTAGATGTATTTCTCTGATCTTTAGTATAGCCTTGAGGCACAGCTTTCATTAACTCTCTTCCATGAATAAGTAAGTTGAGGCTCAGGGAGGTTGCATAACTGATCATGCCATGTGTCTAACCATTAGGAACCCAATGGGGATTCTGGCCATGGGCTGTGTGACACTATGCTACCTGAAGGCCCTAGGACTCTTATGGTCAAGGTAACCATATGTCCTGGTTTGCTCTGCATAGTCCAGATGTATGTCTGTTCTCTTAGCATCCCATCTAACTGGCATTTTTTCCCTATCCTTTTTCACTTTTAAAAGCATCCCAGTTTTGACAGTAAAAGATGGGATGGCCCTGCCTTTGGAATGCTGACTGATATCACAAAGGTGAAAGATGTGTGTCTCAGTTTCTCCCTCTCTCTCCACAACTTTGCCCTTGATTGATTTTCCTTTTCATTTCAGATGAGATGTACAGTATACAGAAGGGGCCTCCCTTCCAAACTAGTCCTCTGACAGTTTTTTCTTTATGTCTGAATTTTATAATAACATTGAGATATGTCCACCAAGAGACCCAACTGTAAGAAAGCTATTAGGTATGGAAAAAAAAAAAAAAGGATAGTTAATGAGTTTCAAAAATCATGTGCTAACTGGTTTATTTTCACAGGAACTAAGAAGGAAAATTGGACTAACATTTTGTGGAATGCCTATAAGGTAGCAAATACTATGCCAAGACATTTACATGAACACTCTCCTTTTGCCAATGAGGAAACTCAGATTCAAAAAGAAGTAGTAACCTTCCTGCGTCCTGGATAAGGATCTTAACTTTCATGGGTCTGATTCACATGCCTTACTTTCTTTTCAACACATTACCTCTTAAATAAATGCAAACAGGGGCACCTGGAAAGCTCAGTGGGTTAAGCCTCTGCCTTCGCTCAGGTCATGATCTCAGGGTCCTGGGATCGAGGCCCCACCAGGCTCTCTGCTTGGCAGGGAGACTGCTTCCCCCCTCTCTCTCTGCCTGCCTCTCTGCCTACTTATGATCTCTCTCTCTGTCAAATAAGTAAATAAAATCTTAAAAATTATAAATGTAAATATAACACAGTCATGCATTAATATAAAATATTGCTGGCTAGATCAAAATCAATATATTCTATATTTAAAGAATTTGTATTTTTTCCAAGGCAGTTTTAACCTATACATTGTTTTCTATGTCACAAAGCCAGTGTTGACATGGATGAGCTTGCGGTAACCAGGCCTGTATTTATTCCTCCTTTTATTTCCTATACATAATTACCAGCAATGTGTATGCCTTTGTGATCAGCTTTAGTTGTTTGGATTTGGGATTGAGGCTCTTTAATTGTCAGAGACAATTCTGTAAATTTACATATTTTAAAAAATAAAGTTATAAAGAATGAACAAAATAAAGCTTCCCTTTAAAATGTAGTAACACCAATATTTACTTACCACCCTACAATCAAATATTTGGGTTATTTAAAACCAGATCTTGAATGGCTTCTTTCAGGTATACATTCTACCTAAAAGGTCTATGAAAGAAGAGCTTTCAGCTTGCTGTATATATTAAAGGACCTACAAAGGGCACTGAGCTGAAGTAGATTAGCACAAACCAAAAAGGTCATATTTCCATCCTTGCCCAAATCGCTCAGTGCCAGCAAATATGCAGCCTAGGCTAGTTTTTTTTTTGTTTTTTTTTTTTTTGGTTTAATGTCACCAGCCTTGAGGCTGATTGTGGCCCCCTGCCAGAAACAAACAAGCATTTTTGTCTCCTTATATTCTGTTTGAGAACACAACTCCCATGTGAATTTAGCGGTAGCCCTCAATACAACCCCCTCCACTCTTCCCAGCCTTCCATACATACAAATGTTTTGCTCTGTGGCACTTTCATGAATCTGGGGACACTTCAAGTAGTGACTCAGAATGTTTCAGAAGCCAAAACCAGGTCCCTGAGCACCTCTGACCCAGCTGCAGAAATATCCTGCCATTAACCAGGTATCCCTAGAATCTATCCTGTGCTCCCCAGGTAAATGACAAGGAAACATAAAGACTTCATATCAGGACTTGTGACCAAAGAAAATTGTGAAGTAGACCAAGTCTCCCCCTGCAGAATTCCAATCCCCTTGACCTTAAGTTGGAAATGGAACTTTGAAAGAAATGTGATATAGCAGGAAGAACATTGGTCAGAAGACTGGGTTCTGGTCCCACCACTGCCACCAACTTGCTCTATGACTTCAAAAAAACCATTGTGACTCTCAGATGTTCAACATCTTCACTGTCAGAAATTATGATTCTCTTATTTTCTGATTAACTGTCCCTTGCTAATGTACGGCTGAGATAGGAGTAAAGGTGGTGTGCTTTTCTAAACCTCTTCCCCACTGCCAGTGTCCTCTCTCATCCCTGATCACATGTGAACACCAAGAACAGTTGTTGGTTGCATCTGCCTCTTATGAGATGGAGAGCTGCCTGAGGACAATGTGTACCTTATTCATTTCTACATCCCTTGTAGATCAGGTGTGATGCCTCCCACAGAGTAGGTACTCAGCAAAAGGAGTTCACTTATTTCTTGACTAGTCAAAGGCTGTAGCTGAAGAGCATTTAAAAAGGAAGGCACAATGAATTGTTAGCAGGAAAGTTAACTCTAGAAAAGGAAGTACCCTGCATTGCCTTTCAAATCTTATCCAAATGCAACCTTATCCAACCTTCTCTAACATTTTAAGGACAGCCCTTATTTATTCACATGACAGTCTAATCAATGTAATCATATAACTTTTATTTTTAATTTCCTCAACATATGGAATATGTGTGCGGGGAGGGGAGAGAGAGGGAGAATACAGTTCCCCCTAATTTGTTAACATTTCAACTGGGAAATACTTTCACTGTGTCACTCATATAGGTCTCACTTTTCCAAAATAAAAACTAGCCACAGGTGCTATTTTCTCTTCCTATCCCCTCTCTACTTCCTACTACCATAGTGTGTTAATTGAGTCATTAGTTAAATTTTTAATCAACAAAGTTAATGGAAGAACTCAAATTTCAAAGGAAAAGACTTAAGAAAGTGAGAAAAAGTGTTGAATCAATAACATGGGTAGATCCCTAAATAATATTCTGTTTAAACTGGATTACCACTGCCCAGGCTTCTGATGAGTACACTGTGACAGTCAACAATTCAGAATCCCCCAATTAAACATATTTCTCTATAATTAAGTATCACAGCTTCATTGTTCCGATAACAAAATTGAAATATTTTCCACATCATAATATCCTTAGCAGATAATGTCATTGGAATAGAATGATGTTACCACATGATAATAGGCTCTCAACGCCAAAGTCAAGTTATACTGTTTATTTTCAAAGCAGATCATTACATTGACTTTTTTTTCCTTTACCAAGTGATTGATGCAGCTTTAAAGGTGACCAACAAAAATTTCATCCAAAAAAAATGATCTAACGGTGGGGATATGTGCTGAATGATTCAAATACCAAGGGAGATGCCACATATAGCAGCATAGAATCCATTTAAATTTTCAGCAGCAGTTTGCTCTGCAAAATGAGAGCAGCTGTCAGTGGCCCCAAAATGCCTACAAATACAATAAAATCTTGTGTTGACATAGTCCATTTCTTGATAACTATGGAATTCTGGAATAGAACACCTGCCAACAGAGGAACCTAGTGTGCACCTAACAAACATGTATGAACTCATCTTGACAAGCAGCCTGAAGAAAGGTGGCATTAAAAATACCAGGGCCTGCAAACGGGCTCCTACCACAAACCAAAGAAAAAGCCTTTCCACACACCTCTGAGACCACAGCCATTTCAGTAACTTAGGGATACAACCCTATCAGTGAGGTCATCTTCAAATACTCAAGACTCACAATGAATACCTTTCTTTTAGACTCAAAGCACTTACACACAGGCTTTTTGGCTGGAACATGCTCAGTACGAATGACTGCACTATTACATTTCATCTCCCCACCCCAGAGGAAGGCAAAGAGACAACGGTACTATCTCTAAAATTAAAATGCTAGGTGATTTAACTTGAACTGATTGACTTTCAAAATCAGGTTCAGTGTTGGAAAAATATACCACCTTCTGTGCACTTTTCATTTTGACAAATATTTCATGAGTAAGGCACTGTGCTAAGGGCTGCTGGAGGGAGAAAAAGAAGACAAAAACAAAAAAAGTCCATTTTAGCCAGATCATGCTGCCTGCTCACTGCTATTTATTTTCTCTGCATGAAGTCATTTGGGGCTGGGTGGATTCCAGTTGAGAGTACTTTGTACAATCAGTGCTTGCTGCTTGCGTGAGATGTATGCCATGCACAATATTTTTGATGATGATGTTAATTGGTGTTGAACACAACTTATTTATAATTCTAAAGAATTATACTTGTGTTAGGGATGCCTGAGTCTCCAAGAGCCTAAGTTACATGTTAAAGATTAAAAAGGACAGATTTTTCGACTGGACTGTCCAATAGGCTGACACAAGCTGATTATTTGCAAGTATGGTAGCCACAGTGTCTGAGAGGAAGTGTTAGTAAAAGAGATAAACTTTAAATAACTCATTCCTGACAGAGAGCATAATAATCCAGGGCCCCCTCAAACATATTCCAAGAGAGCACTTCATGATGTTACAGATTGCCCTGGGAAAGATCTTGTCTATGTCGGGCTAACTGTAAACTCTTCAGCCCTGATTGATGTAGCAGTCCCACCAAATCCATAGCTGTGCCTCCATGCCAAACTCTTGCCCAGCTCTCCAGCAACTGCTGCTGTGATGTCTTCTGTTAGATGAAAATTTTCCTATCAATGAGGTCCCTGGTTCTGGCCATGCTTGCTCTACTTTGATTTTTCTTTAAGCCCTGTCTCAGTCTCTTGCTTTCACAGTCTTTGTGCTACTTTCTTAGCACCCTATACTTCTTTTCAGTAGCACTTATCCCACTTGTTATTGTTTTAATGCCTTATCTTTCCTATTAGACAGTAAGCAGTGCGGACTAGAAGTTAGCATCTGAATTGTTCTCTCCTGCATTCCCAGTACCTAGACAGTCTGGGGCACAAAGCAGGTGCTTAATAGTATTTGTTGACTGTTGTGATAGCCATGTGCACATCCTTCCCTAGCCTTGGGATCTGTTCTTGGGTAAGGGAAAAACTAGACTAAAACTCAAGGGACTCATAAACAAGTCAAACTTATTGTCAGGGCCAGCTTTTATCTTGTACTAGCTTGTAGTAATCCAGCAACTGACTTATTACTCAGAAAAAGCCCTGACCCTGAAGCCCCGTTTTGGTTCTCTAGGACTGAGGCCATGACTTGTATTGCCAGTTCTCTCATGGTTTGGGAGAAAAGTTGGCTACTCGTTGATAGCCTTCCCTGGCAGTTCATATTGACTAATTTGCATTCTCAGACTCTGCCAGTTAGAGTCAGACTCCTTAGAGGGTTTCTCCTGAATTTCTCTGATGTATGGACAACTTCCTGTTGCTGACCATTACATTCTAATTTAAAATCTGATTGAGATTTAGGCAATTTTGCCATTTATAAAACATATTAAAATGTCTAAATTAGTTAAATGCAATTAACATAATATTTTGCTGTAAAATATTGAAAGATGTTCATAGTTTTGTTTTAGAAATTATGCAGTACATGTAATTAATTTACTTTGAAATTAGCAATAAATTCTCCATAGTCATCACTTTTCTGAGAATTTCAGCAAGGTTAAAAAATCCAATCTAAAAATTGTTTTCAAGTAAAATCAGTACTAATAATAGCTTTAACAAACAATAAAATAACACATTATACCTTATGTACATTGAAGTAAATATTTATTAATTTCAATTTTTCTGTTGTCTTTTCATATTTGAAGCCAACAATTTTTTCAGTCCTCAAATATTTTTGTGGGTTCCTGAAAAGCTCATAGTCCCTAGGCAATATTCTTAAGGTACCAGAGGCACAACATTGCCTTGCCCTAAAAAAGCTTTTATTCTTTATTCTTATGAGCCAGTGCAAAGTGCGAAGTTCCATAGCCTGCCCTTTGCCAACCTAAAGGTTAAGAAAGACCTACAAAGCTGAACACTTTAACAGCCAAATATACCATGGACAATAAAGTCCATGCTGTTCTTTTGGGTTAGGGCAATCTCCATGCTATCCTAATTTCCCTATCATTATTAAACACTGCATAGTTTTTATAAAGACTTGGTAACCTAGTTGGTGATTTTGTCTGAAGACATATACCTATAAACCCCCCACTCCTATACCATATTGCCAAACAGGTGATTCTTTTTTTTTTTTTTTTTTAAGATTTTATTTATTTGACAGACAGAGATCACACAAGTAGGCAGAGACGCAGGCAGAGAGAGGAGGGGAGAAGCAGGCTCCCCGCCGAGCAGAGAGCCCGATGCGGGACTCGATCCCAGGACCCTAGGATCATGACCCGAGCTGAAGGCAGAGGCCTAACCCACTGAGCCACCCAGGTGTCCCCAAACAGGTGATTCTTGAGGCTATATCATATAGGCCCAGATCTTTGCCCCAGGTATGTGGCCAAAACCCCAAAATAGGTTGCTTTTGCCTCATACAGGACACATTCCATTCCTTTAGCTAGATTCTGTGCTGAGTTTGATCAAATCACTTTCAAAAATAGTCTTAAGGTGGCTGGATGTCTCAATCAGTTAAGCAGCTGACTTTCGATTTCAGCTTAAGTCATGATCTCATAGGTCCTAAGATAGAGCTCCAGGTTGGGAATCTGTGCTCAGCGGGGAGTCTGCTTGAGGAATCTCTTCCTTTCCTCTCTATCCCTCCCCCCACCATTACTCACACATGCACATGCCGCTCTCTCTCTCTCTCTCAAATAAATAAATCTTAAAAAAAAAATACTCTTGAAAGAATGTCCAGATCTTCAGCCAGCATTGCAGCTCTAATCTCCCAATTTCCTTAGAATGAGGTTGAATGACTCTTTTCCTCAGGGATTATTTTTTTCATTTATTCAACAAGTAGCTATTGAGCATCTACTATGAATGAATGACTGAATGATCAATAAGAATGTGAGTTGGAGCATCTGAAAAGTGCTGCAATCCACTAGAGGTCCCTCAGTCACTCAATAATAATGCAAACCTCCAAAGACTTAGACAAAGCATATTCTGCTTAATGCAGAGCCCAGGGCAGATAGTCTCTTGGTAACAGGCAGACACACATGAACAAACATGGCATACCAACTGCAGTTGGATTTGTGTCCCAAAATAGATGCTTCTGGTTATAATATTAACTTACTTTAAATTATATACGCATCTCTGAAGTATTACTAAATAATATGTTTCACAGATACTGGAGATGGGAAGACTTCATTAGATCATGCAATTCTCTCTCTCTCTCCCTTTTTTCCCTGGTATCTAAATGAGTTTTCTAGTCCCCTATGATTAGTGGGATTTGGTTATGACCAAACTGTCAACTGTTTGGAAGCACTTACTTAATCATGTTAGCAAGGAACAGGTAAAAATGTGCAATCAAGTGAATCTATCTTTGTTGCTCTTTGGGCTTTACTTCTATCCCCAGTGTTAGGTCTTACAAATAGAGGTTACTTCATTCTGTTTCAATAAGTAATATGTAGGTAATATGATGTTACTGAGTCCTTCTAATTCCATTAAGTCTCCCCAGGATCTGAACATGATTAATAACTTATTTTAAATCACTGGGAAGCTACTTCTCCATTTCCTCTTAGGAGTCATCTGCTTATTTGCAGCTTTTTCAGTGAAATGTAAGTGAACTGGCCCACCAAAGATCCACAGTTTTTGCACCAGACCTGCTGGATTTCCATACAGCTTGATGCCATCTTTTTGGGGGAGGTGACTGATCAATAGGAGCAATTTGCTGAGTATGAAAAACACAAAAGTCAGGAGCCTAGCATGTGTACACAGACTAGCAGGATTTACATCCTGGATTTACTATTTACTATTTGTAAGACATTGAGAATTTTACTTAATCTCTCTCTGCCTCTCATCTTCATCTATAAAATAGTGCTGATAATAGCACCAGCCATAGCATTGCTTGTAAAGATTAGATGAATTAGGGCAGAAAACTGGCATATAATAAATGCTCAATAAATAAAACCAGAATTTATTAAAAACGTGATGAAAATTTCTCATCTGATTTTCTCTACTTTATTCAAAAATATGTATTTGTTCAACACAAATAAGCTGAAGAGGAACTTATAGTACGTAAGCTAAGTAGGAAAGCAAAAAATATGCCAAAAAAGTTGGAATTTATTTTTATTTATTATATTTATTTCTTCTTTATTTGTTATATTAATTTTATGGTACATGCACATTTATGGCAGGCATTAATTTCTAAAACTGTCCCTTGAAATGCCATAGTATAAGTTTCAGAATCAGTGAATATGATAAGATATAGCCCCCATGATTATGTTATGTTTTATAGTATACAAGGGATATTATCTAAGTGGGTTTGATATAATCCCATGAACAAGTACAAGGAGAGAGCTTTCTCCACCAGATACAAGAATACAAAGACAAAGCAAAAGGAAATTTTGACACACAAATGTTGACTTGAAAATACAGCGAGCCACGTGAGAAGGAATGTGTGTAGTCTTTCAGTTGCTGAGAAGTCATTTGCTGACAGTTAAAAAGGATATAAGGACATCCATCCTACAACTACAGGGAATTAATCCTGTCAACAAAATGAATGAGCTTAGATGTGAACTTCTCCCCAGAGCCACCAGAAAAGAGGTTTACTTTTTTTTCTTTAATCCTTATTAAAATCCTAAAAGCAGAAATTAGTATTTCCAATTACAGATTAGGAAACCAAGCTTCACTGTCATTAATCAATCACCTTTTCTAATAGCACACAACTAGTAAGTATTTGAACTAAAGTATCCTTGAAGGATTTGAACTAAAGTCTCCTTGAAGGTAAAGTTTAAGTTCTTGACATTATACTAACAATAATACAAACTAGAACCTTAAAAACTATGCTGTTTTGTATTCATATATTCATTTAGCACTTACTACATGCATTCCATGCATCAAAAGTAAAAAGAAATGTTCTGTCCTCAGGGAAGAAACAAAGTTAAAAAAAATCACTTCTTGGGGCACCTGGGTGGCTCAGTGGGTTAAGCCTCTGCCTTCGGCTCGGGTCATGATCTCCGGGTCCTGGGATCGAGCCCCGCATCGGGCTCTCTGCTCAGCGGGGAGCCTGCTTCCTCCTCTCTCTCTGCCTGCCTCTCTGCCTACTTGTGATCTCTGTCTATCAAGTAAATAAAAAAATAAAATTAAAAAAAATCACTCCTTGGGGTGCCCAGGTGGCTCAGTCAATTAAGTGTCTGCCTTTGGCTCAGGTCATGATCCCAGGGTCCTAGGCTAAAGTCCCACATCAGGCTCTCTGCTTAGTGGGGAGCTTGCTTCTCCCTCTCCTTCTGCCCACTTGCACTTTCTCTCTCTGTCAAATAAAAAAAAACAAACTTAAAACAAACAAACAAACACTTCTAGCTGGAGATGAGGATAGACATCATGAGGGAAATGTTATTAACTTGGGCCTAGAAAATGATGAAGACTTCTCCAAATCAAACAATTCAGAGTTAGCTTGGAAGGAGGCTGAGATCTTAGTTCACCTGGATCAGATTATATCTGAGACTTAAATTCTCTCCATTTTTCAGTCCCTCTCATTTGACTCATGACTTTTGCTTAGATACCTCCAGAAAAGAGAAAGATATTCCACTGGTGACTCTTGAAGAATGTTTCAAATCTGTGATTCTATGGTTCTACCATTTTGATACACTTGTTGAATTTATTTCCATATTTCTTTCTTTAAGATTTATTTATTTTAGAGAGAGAGTGAGAGCACAAGTGGAGGGGGCAGGTGCAGAGGGAGAGGGAGAGAGAGAGAATCCTCAAGCTGACTCCATGCTGATCGCAGAGACTGAAGCAGGACTCCATCCCAGGACACTGAAATCATGACCTGAGCCGAAATCAAGAGTTTGATGCTTAACTGACTGAGCCACCCAGGCTCCCCTTTCCACATTTCTTTATATAGCAATATAGAGATCACTTTGGGTAAGAAAAGGTCTGATCCTAAGGAAAGTCAATTATGGGAAATGACCCAAGTAGAATATTACAAGGTCAGATTTTTGTTTTTAAAGCTTTCTCCAGCAGAAACATGGAGGATGGATGGAGTTGGGGGGAGGAAGAGAGATAAGGCTCAGGAAGAACTATAGGATGGAGACAAAGAAACTTAACATATTATTGGGAAATAAAACTGTCAATATCAGCACTGATTGCTGATAAAAAGAAATTAATCAAAAATGACTTGAGTATCTGGCTTGGGAGATGGGACGTACATTGAAATGGAGATCGAAAAGGATGTGCAAATTTGTAGAAAAAGGTAATTTATTTCCATATATTTGAGTTGGCCACATAATATACAAGTGGAATATTATTAGTCTAGTGATCAGACAGGTGAGGTGTAAAGAGATTGGGATGTCATCACCATTTAGGTGACAACTGAAACCCTGTGAATTAGCAAGATTATCAGGGAAAGGAGCTGGAGGGAAGAGAGCAGTGAAACAAGGATGGAACCCCAAGCAACACCAACATTAAGAGGAGGGAGAGAAAAGGAAGTGGGAAAGAAAAGAGAAATTGTAGGAGAAGCAGGAAGAACCAGGGGAAATTTAATGTACACATTACTCCCCCACTATGGTATGTATATACAAACACAAGTTATGAAAAATACTTGAGTATACTATTCCCCTTATTTAATCACTCCCATCTAACTGAAAAATCCGCCCCCCCCCTCCAGTTTTGAAGCAATATACCACTCACTGGGTTAGAAAAACCAGAGAGAACTGGTCAGTAGCTATTTCTCTGTGTTTCAAGTCACCCATGTCAATTCCCTCTCCATTCTCCTACGGTAAAGAGGTTTCCAAGCTGTTGCCCTCTTCTGTAAATGTCCAATACATGACATTTGACCTGAGGCCCTCATAGCTCTAGGTTCCTTCTGCATCTTGGTTTTTTTCTCTTTTCTTTTTGTTCTTTCATGCAGACTTGATTAAATCTTTTGCCTTCAAGTAAGAAACTCCATTCTTAAAAGTGAAGAAATGCAAATTCTAGATTTAAATTAACTAGGATTGCCATGTCAATGGGTGAATCATGCCTTTTAGAGAAATCAGATTCTCAGAAAAAAATGAAGGTAATAAGGGTAGCAGCCAGGGCAAAACCATGTTTTCCTTATATTACTCTCTCCCACAATTTTATATTATTCATCTCAGGAGGAAGGAAAAAAAAAACTTTAGAAGGATTATATTTGGCAATCCTTCTTCATTAACAAAAATTAAATCAAGAAGAGCAAATGCTTCTGTGGTTCAGTTCCAATATATTCAGTATCCTCACATGCAAAGCCTTGGTTTCATTCCCCCACCTCCACCCCTCACATATACACTAGAATATAAAACCCATACATTTCCTCTCCCTCTTCCCTGCTTGAATCTTCAGCATCATCACAAACCACTACATATTTCCCTTATGTATAAATTTAGAATCTATCTTCTTTTTTTTAAGATTTTATTTATTTATTTGACAGAGAGAGATCACAAGTAGGCAGAGAGAGAAGAAGGGAAGCAGGCTCCCTGCGGAGCAGAGAGCCTGATGCAGGGCTCGATCTCAGGACCCTGGAATCATGACCTGAGCTGAAGGCAGAGGCTTTAACCCACTGAGCAACCCAGGTGCCCCTAGAATCTATCTTCTAACACAAGAATGAAAAATCTAAGAAGGTTGGGATTTTTTTTCTACGATATTTACAGCTTAATTCTCAGAGTTTAGAAAAATTATTAACCTGTAGTATATGCTCAATAAATGTGTTCAATAAGTGAATTAATGCTGCCACATCACTATCACATTTATTTCTACTGTTACTATATAATGTCTTAATAGAAATAATCAAAGAGATAAAGTATTATTATAAATAATAACAATGATATTAACAAATGTGAGAGGCATATGTAATATAAGTACTTCTAGTAATTCTCCTATATAGTTATATAACCTTGAATATATCATATATATTCTTTATTATTTTTACCTATAAGAGAAGTGAGTATGGTAAGTTGACCCTTAAGATCCCTTATTGCTTCAGAATCTAATGATTCTAGATTTAGGTTAAGTCAATGAAATGAAAGAAGAAAAGAGAAAGGTCAATATGTACAAAAGCTTTTTATAATAGAATTGTGGCCTAAGGAGTGAGATGGGCAAGGGATAATAGTGAGTACAGGGAGTGGGGGTAAAACAAAGAAGTCAGCAGTAAACTCTGGCAAGAGTAGGGCCAAGCAGAAAAGAAGTGGGAGAGTTCAAGAGGAGACAATTCATGAGGTGTTGTGCTTTTGGACCATCATTTTTGGTTTAAGGATAAGAGAGGCAAGACATGAGATGTCATCTGTCATCTATTAGTTATAAAAAGATATGTATGTGTGTGTGTATGTTTATGTAAAATTAGAGAGAGAACTATCCAGGAACAGTTTCTGTTGGAAATCCGCCACCAATCACCCCAGTGTGGCCACCAATCACTTCAGTTTCATGGCTCAGTCTATGTTGTTGATGGTTTCTGGTTCTCAATTACAGAGATATAAGATGAGCTAATGGAGTGACCCATATATATTCTTATTTTTAACTAAAAAATATGAAAAGAATTCTAAGTGGTCCCTTCTAGAACATCTCAGGGAATAGTTCATCCATCCCAAGGCCTTTCCCTTCTATCTTGTCTCTGCTCACCACCACAAATAAAAGAATGTTTTCCTGAATACTTCTTTTGTTTACGTGGAGTTTCACAAGACCAAATCTCAAACTGATATACAGTCAAAACATAGAAATTGGAGGGTTTTTCTTAGAGAAAATTCAACTTTCTCAATAAGCACATTCTTTTGCAACATTCAAAATTACTTTAAGTAAATATTTGGTTTCATTTCTATCATTCTTTAAAAAAATATCAACTAACACCAAAGCATCTCTGAAAATTTATTAAAGAAAAAATCACTAACATCCAATATAATTTAAAAAAATCAATTTCTCCATCTTGTATAGCTATCCACAATTCCAATAGGGTTTCCTAATTAAAACCAAAAAGGAAATAAATTCACTAAATCCCATTGCAATCCACTGAACACAGCTATAAATTTTAAAAATATAAAACAATGTTATGAGTATCTCTTTTGAATAAGTTTCTATATTCTTGAATTTATTTAAAATATAATTGCAGTGTTGAAATATCACTAAGAAAGTGAATATACCCTTAATTGAAAAAAGTAAAAACAATAATTTTAAATGGCCTAATTAGTTCTACTAATCCATTTAACTACTGCTTTTTAGCCAGTATCAGCAGGTAACTATGACTTTCTGGATTTAGAAATGGTATACAGTCCTCAATGAACTTACACAATAAGGCTGCCTACTTTTCCCTTCTAGATGAAATAGAAACTTATCTTTATCCATTTTATTTAAGACAAAATTTGCACACAATTTCAATCTTTTTTTCAGTGATTTTTAGTAATATGTGAGAAGAGAATTCCAGACACATGTTAGGGGGCAGGAGTGGAAGGTGGACCTACTCGTTTTATTTCCATGAGAACTTTATGGACCTTATGGTAAAAAATATGGCTGGGCCTCTTGGGATTGAGGAGTGGCCACAGAATAGTCTAGGAATAATGAATCCTGCTTAACTTCCCAGGCAGTGTACTTTGGAAACGAATATATTTGAAAGGAATAAGGGTCAAGGCACTACCTTGGTCCATTAGCTATGGTGTTTGCAAAGGTGAATGGTTCTGAGTACACTATATCACTGTGGTATCACTGAAATTATAATTCATCCAATTATAATTCACCCAATTCTTTGTAAAGAATGGGCCACGGGGAGGAAGAGAGTAGTGATTAAGAGTTATCAAATGAGGGGCACCTGGGTGGCTCAGTGGGTTAGGGCCTCTGCCTTCGGCTCAGGTTGTGATCCCAGGGTCCTGGAATAGAGCCCTACATCAGGCTTTCTGCTCAGCAGGGAGCCTGCTTCCCCTCCTCTCTCTCTGTTTGCCTCTCTGCCTACTTGTGATCTCTGTCAAATAAATAAATAAAATCTTTAAAAAAAAAGATTTATCAAATTAAAAAACCACATTATTGTAAGTGCTATATAACACACTGCTTCTCCAACTAAACAGTTTTATTTAGAGGCAAAGAGAATAATTTTTGCCCCATTGCCTCCCCTCAACTAACACCACCACCAATAGTGAGTAATAGTCAAGGTTCCTAAACATTTCACAAGTGAACCAATTCTTCCTTCCAGTGTCATGTTATACAGATATAAGACAGATCAAAGGTATTCACTTCCTAGGGCTGCCATAACAAAATACCACAAACTGAGTCACTTAAAACAGACATTTATTCTCTCACAGTTCTGGAGGCTATAATTCCAATACTCAGGTGTCAGCAAGTTGGTTCCTTCTGAAGGTTCTGAGTTAAAATCTATTCTGTGCTTTTCTTGCAGCTTCTGCCAGTGGTTGCCATTAGTGCTTGATATTCCTTGGCTTATAGACCTATCACTTCAATCTCTGCCTCATCTTCACATGGTATTCTCCCTAGTGTGTCTTTTCCTTGTCTATGTCAAATCCCCCTCTTCTTATAAGGATACTTATAGAACCCCCTGAATCCAGTTTGACCTCATTTTAATTTGATTATGTCTACAAGATCTGATCTCCAGATAAAGTCATATTCACAGGTACCACGGGCTGGAAAGGTGACATATATATATATATATAT
>ML103263.1:0-85432 GCA_003697995.1 Taxidea taxus jeffersonii
CCCCCCCAGGTGCCCCAATAGCCTGTGTCACTCATGTGTTTGTTATTCTCTTCGCACTTCGTGTTCACCCTCATTAGCACAAAAACCCTTAAAACAATCAGGACCTCCTGGATTGGAAAATCATCCCAGCTTCTACAGCATCCACAGGCTATCCTTAAAAGGTGGCAAGCTTCCTGTCCCTGGAGGTATGCAGACACTGGGCCACCATCCTGGCCTTTTCTCAAGGGTTCCACATCAGAAAGACAGTCAGACCTCTAGGGTCCCTCCCATTCATGAGATCCCCAGAGTCGATGAACATGGGGTTTTAGGCAATAGTGGCAGGGAAGAAGGGGCCCAGCTAAAAAAGAAATTGGTGAAGGCGTTCGCCACGCCCCTTCCTGGTCCTCACATATCAGTGTCTGGATGACAAACCTGCCAGTCTGTGCATGTAACTAGTGGAAACGTCCACATCACTGTTGTTTATAGATACAGGAGAGTCACCAAAGATAAAGAGAAAAGCTATAAAAACGAGAGTAGGTCATGCAAAGCAAACAACTGATACTAACTGTAATCACACTTTACCCTTTACGTCTCAGATGCAGCCTAATAACTATTGTATTTGTTGTTGAATGGGGAGGATTTATAGGAAAGCCAACCTGGGCTAACTCTAAGGAAGAATTCCCCAGTAATTAGGGCAGCCTAACAGGGGGACCTGTTGCTCAGGGAGGACACATGCCTCCCTGCACCCACCCCATCCTGAAAACCAGCCTCAATGGGGGGCTGGCTGGGTCCCTTCTATTCACCTCTTGGATCCCCTCTCCATCCTCACCCTGCCCCCACCCCCAGAGGCTGACCGGCAAGGACCCCTGATCCCAGGCCCCAATTCCCTCTGTCTTCTGTTGGGTCTGGCCAGCGGGAGCCCTGGCAGGGCACAGGAGAGAGGAAGGTTATGTAGAAGAGAGAAAGGGCCCCCTTGGGCCTCAGAACAGAAAGTCTCAGCTGCCCTTGGACTCGCCTACATCACACAGCCCCAGCTACCTCCGGCTTCTGGCCTCTGCTTTCTTCTCTCATCCCTCACAGGACAAGGAGGGACATAGCCAGGGAGTCACTAACCCTGGGGGTATGGCACCCACCCTTGTGGTTTCCCTACACCCTGTCTACACCTTCATAAACTGTTCCTTTATTAAAACCCTCCCAGAATTATTCAAATGTGAATGTGCCATCTGTTTCCTTCTGGGATCCTGGCTGATACATGGGAGTTCCTAATCAGACAAAAAAATTAAACTGTATGATCTCTTTACATTGTACAATTAATTCAGCAGTTCCATGAAATGTGAGTCAGGTTCACTTTGTCGTCAGCCTTATTTCATTACTGTACTAAACTTTATGTTGTCAGCCGCTATCAGATGTGGCCTGTGGCTCACAACTTTCAATACCATTGCTGCCCTCGGCTGCTGGTTACAAATAGGGAAACTGAGGCCTCTGACACTGTACCCAGCCAAACACAAGAAGCCAGGAACCCCAGGATCCCACCCCAGGGTGTCTTCCCTGAACAGAGCAATCCAACCAGTCCCGGCCACCCTTCCCTATCCCCCTCCCACAACTGAGGCAGTAGGCCCTTCTCTCCCCAGCCTCTTTCCCTCCCCATTCCCCGGTGGGAGAGGCCCCTGGGGAAAATGATGAGATTTTTATAGCATTCTGTGGTAAGCACTTAATAACTCTCCAGGCTATAGATCTGAACTTCACATGGGCTGGGGATAATTCACAGTAAAATATGACTTTTCATTTATCACACTGACGTGTAATAAATACTTCCCAGTGAAGCCCGGGCACAAAACGGGGTGGGGTGAGCAACCGTGAGATGAGGCTCCATGACTGAGTGTTGAGGGGTTCAGGTGGATGGCAGGTGGACTCCGGGGCTGAGCAAACCTGAGTATCAGGTGGAAAGAACCCTGCAACCAGGGATCCTGAAAACTTTGGGATTATCAGCCAGTGTGCCCTCGCAGCTCCCCAATTTGTCTTAACCACCATTTCTGGGAAATCAAGAATCTCCCTTCTGGAGCCTGACTCCCCCAGAGGCCAATGGGGCCTGAGTCCAAAGTCCATAGATATCCTCTTCCTCCATGCTTACATCTGGCTCTGTCTGACTTGTCTTAAAGGGCATCCTCCTTCACCTTCCATTGGCCCCCTCCTCCCCACTGACGATGCTCCACGACATTAGAGGACACTCATATCTCAGCTCAATAATTGGACATCTAGGTCGCCTTGCAATTTTTTGCAATGAGATAACAATCGTACTAGCTTCCGTTTATTCCACATCTACCAGAAGTGGGGAGCACTGCTCACTGAATTCCCACAACACCCCCCACCCCTGGCATTACTGCCACCCCCAGCTTAATTCAGAGGGTTAAGCGACTTGCCCAAGACCATACAGTGATTATGCGGTGGCATCAGACCTTCACCCAGACCTGGCTCACCACACTGTCCTCGTTATTACGGGTCTGAGGCTGGGCTCCATCGGAAGCAGATCCTGAGGCCAGGATTTGAGTGTGAGATGGGTATTTGGGAGGCAGCCCCAGGAAGTCTCAGGAGGAGAGCAGGGCTATGAAACAGGGAAAGAGTGACGCCAACGCAGAATGTGTTACAAGCTGGCTTCACAAAAGATGACCAAGCGATTCTGGGGATGGTTTGGAACACACCTCAGGGTAATCCTGCCCCATGATTGAGGGAGCTGGGGTTTGTCTCCCTCAACTCCTGTCAACCACCAGTGATGCTCTCTCGCCCTGCTGAGATGGCCGAGCGCATTCCAGTTGGCAGAGAGAGCCTTGGGCAAAGAGCCCCAGGTTGCAAGCTACAGCTGGCGCCCACGGGTCTAGGGACATGGAAATGGTGAGTACAGGGGGGGCCTGGGCAGAGCACCAACAGCATCTGCTCCCTGCCCAGGCCCCCATCTGGACCCCTGTCGTCGCTCACCATATAAACACAGCAGTCACCTAACTGGTCCCCCTGCCTTGGGTTTGCCCCATCTGACTTACCCCCCAGCTCCAAATATCCAATATGCAATTCTACCTTAGTCCACACAGCAAAGGAGGGTTGGAAAAGCATCCCCTCCACCAGGAACAGCACCTTGCTGATGGGTGGGGGACATCCTTGGCCACACAAAGGCAGGGACCATGGGGTCTGGATTATCTTTGAATCCTTCCTTAGCATCTCAGGTGGGGTCTGATTCTAGCAGGTGCTCAGCGAATTGTGCTGCATTTGAAGTAAACTTCCTTGGGTACCGTTGGTGGTGAGGGGAGGGCCAGCTTCCCTGAGAGCCCCTCCCCACCATTTCTACTGAAGAGAGGAACTTGCCCTCCTTGGGAGTCTCACTCTGTCTAGTACAGGCTCCTACTCCAGCCCCTAGTACAAGGTGGCCTCCCTGGGAGACTGAGTCTTAGCTGTGTCTTAGTGGGCATGCACTGTCCAGAGCTGAGCCGAGAGTCTGACTCAGAGTCAGGCCTACCACATGTTCTCAAATATATGTCTAAGTAAATGAATTAATGAGCTGAGTAAGGACTAGTTCTATGACCCCACCTTGAGAAGTTCTTTGGACCAGAGGCCACAATGGCCGGGAGTCCACTGGCCCGGTAGAAGGAGAGGCAGAAAGTATGGCAGAGGCGTCCATGATGGTGAGAGGCTGCATGGGGCACATACTCCACCAACACCACACATTCTTCCCTCCTCTTACAGCTCTGACTCCAAGACCAACGACCTGACCCATGTCCAGCCACAGAGACAAGGAACCAAGACAAGGACCATCAGCTGGCTGTCACTGAACTGCAGCCATGCAAAAAGCCAGGGCTCTGGGTGCCATTCAAGTTCTTTTCCATTTGCAAAGTGAACTTCCCTGATGATGCTCTGTGATTTGATGGGAAAGGACACTAGGTGACCCATGTGCTTCAATCCTTGCTCTGCTACTTATTCCTCTGTGGCCCTGTGCAAGTGCCAATTTTAGTATGCCTCAGATTTTTTCATCTGCAAAATGGACAAAGTTGCTGAAAGAGAAGAAATCCAGGCCAAGCCCATGGTCTGGTGACCAATGCACAGCAAGCGCTTGTCTTCCTCCTCACTTCCTGCCTGACCTACAGCATCAACAGTGACCTCCTACCATCCTGCCCCAAAGACCCCGGACAGAGATGGTGTGGAATTTTTCTAAGAACCCACAAGGAGAGATCTTGGAAATCCTGCAAGAGGAGGCTGAGCATCCTGCTTCTCTGAAAACTTCTGAAAGGAGCGATCTCTGCCCATTCTCTGATTGTTTTCTATTCCCTTCCTGCCTGGCAGTGCTTAACTCCATGAATTCAAGCATTCTTTCAGGTCCTGAGCGATCTTCACAACCTCACTGTTTTTAAGGGGTAGGGTATACG
The DNA here is from genome assembly GCA_003697995.1 of Taxidea taxus jeffersonii. Lineage (NCBI taxonomy): Eukaryota > Metazoa > Chordata > Mammalia > Carnivora > Mustelidae > Taxidea > Taxidea taxus. Next base: position 4,389 of record ML103263.1, read on the forward strand.
TGAACCCATTTTCCAGACAAGAAAGCTGATGCTCCAAGGAGATGATGGCTCTCCAAAAGCCAGTCAGCAGGTTTGTGGGAGAATGGGGACCTGGGTCATGTGACCTCTGCCTCCCTATCCTTGACCCAGGGGCCACCCTGCTCCTAAAAAAGCTAGATAAAGTAGAAGCATGAGAACCCGAAAGTGAACAGATTTGTCTTCGGCAGCTGGAGACACCTCCTAAACCCTGCTTCCTACTCCAGATTTGAAGCAAAGAGCAATAAACAATTTTTGGCATTTCTTGCCTGTCGGAGTGGATTTCTTGCTTACAGAGGATATATGGGTTTCTGAATAATTAAGTATGACACTCAGCTTCCAGGGCCCAAGCCTCCAAAAGGCACAGTGAAGCTGAGGCAGACACTTTCCATCAGCAACCAAGCCAGAGAAAGTTGGAGAAGTTTGCTCCTCCCATGTAAGAACCAGTCTGACCTGGGCTCCACCTGGGGTCAGGAAACCTAGGCCGGAAGGGCTGGCAGGGATGATCTAGGCCCCATACCTCATTTCCAGGCAAGAAAACTGAGGGTTAGAGAGGGAGATGCACCCAGAGTCACTCAGAGCCTGAAGCTCTGAGAAAAGGGTCAAGGTTCTAGATAAGGGTCCAAATATCAGGAACTGATTTCAACTCTACCTCTCTCTAGCCATAAGACCCTGCACAAGCCACTTCGTCTCTGAGTCTTCGTTTTTCTTTTCTGTCATGCGAGAACAAAGCCTAACACATGTTGATAAATGCCAATGTACAGATGGGGAAGGAAGGAGGCGAGAAAAGCAAAAACCCCTGGGGAATTATAAATAGGAACACAGAGGTGGGCTTTAGAAGTCAGGCCTCCTGCTCTGGCTCCCAGCACCATGCTCTCTTCTCTCTCCCCCACCCCCTCCTCCCGCCTCTGCTGCCTCCAGGAAAAGACTGAAGGACACATTGAACAAGCAGCAGAAAAACAAGGTCCAATTCAAGCCAAAGAGCCACCTTCAGGACAACAGCCCTCAACTGAGAGGCAGCAGGTAACACGGCTTACTGGAAGAAGCAGAGTTGAAGGTCAGCGGACAGCGGGCCAGTCCCATCTCAGGACTGTGGACGCTCACCAGCACGAGCACTTATTGACTGCTTACTATATGCTGGCACTATGCCGAGCCTCCCACCTTGTCGCATTTAGTACTTAACAACAACTCTGTGAGACAACATCCTACACAATGAGGAAACCCAGCTTCAGAGAGATTAAGTAACTTGCCTGAGGTCACACAGCTAGGAAGTGCTAGAGCAAAGGATTCAGACACAGTGGTCTGCCTCCAAGCCTGCACCCTTAAGCCTTCTGCTTTTCTGCCTCCTTCGAGCATTAAAGCAAATCCCTCTGAACCCCACAGACTCCATGCAGCTCAAAGATAGCAAAGAAGCCCGTATGAGCATCCACACTTATAATTTATAATTATAATTATATTGGAGATGCTAAAGAACTCCTCTCACCCCTGCCCCGCCTAGACACCAGAAAGGGCAGGAGAAAGAGAAAGAAGTTGAATAACTTTTGTGTTAGCCTCCCAAGACCATAAATGGAGCAGCATAAATCACCCCTGGGGCAGGGAACTGAAAGAAGACAGGAGGATGGGCCCCCATTTATCACATTCCTCTGTACATAATATTAAAGATTTTTATTTATTTAATTATTTGACAGCGAGAGAGATCACAAGTAGGCAGAGAGGCAGGCAGAGGAGGGGGACAGACTCCCCGCTGAGCGGAGAGATCGATGCAGGGCTTGATCCCAGGACCCTGGGATTATGACCTGAGCCAAAGGCAGAGGTTTTAACCCACTGAGCAACCCAGGCGCCCCTCCCCTGTACATAATAAATGCCCCCTGCTGAAGTCCATGAGTAGCACCCCTTTCAACACACATATACACATACACACGCACGCACACACGTGCAGTCCCACCACCCTTGCCCTTTCTCTGGGAACAAAGCCTCCACTCCAGAGGGCTTTCCCCACCCAAAGGTCACTGAAAGTTCCCTGGAAAATGGTGGTTAAATAGGAATTTCGGGGGCCAAGGCAAGACCCCTACGAGGGGTTCCAGTCATAACCGCCCCCTTCCCAGAATCAAAGAGGGCAGCTGCCCACAGCCTCTGTCCAACCCTCAAGCTTCTGCAGGTGAGGTGTCGCTCACCCTGGCCCTGGGGCTGTCTGGCAGAGCCTCCTGCAGCTAGATGACTCATCCCTACTCAGAAGACCCAGGTAAAATGAACTTTAACAATGTTCTCAACCAACTACCTCCTTGACACACAGAGAGAGAGAGGCCCAAAGAGTGGACAGCCTGTCCCAGGTCACAGGGCTCGTTAGGATAAAGCTCAGATGAGAAGTTGTCTCCTGGCTCCTGGTCCAGTGCTCCCTCACTAGGCATCCTGTGAGCCTTCAGGCTGAACTATGTAATTGCCGCCGCCCCCCACCCCTGTCTGCCACTGCATAGGTGAGCCCTGGAGCTGGAAGCCAAGGTGCTAGAGGGCCTGCCAACTTCCAAGAGCTCCTCCACGGTGGGGCTAAGGGGCAAGGATGGAGAGAGGCAGCAGCAATAGGACCAACCCAGAATGTTAGCACCAAAGAGACCTGGCTTCAAACCCCAGCTCGGCCATTATCCTGGTTATCCATAACCAACACGACAATGACCTCAAAACTTAGCAGCTTAAAACAACACACATTTACTATCTCACTATTTCTGTGGGGCAGGAATTTGGCTACAGCTTAGCTGGGCCCTCTGCAAGCCACCGTCTTTCACAAGGCTGCAACTTGGGAGTCAGCCCACGGTCTGCAGCCTCAGCTGATGATTGGCTTAGAAAAGAATCTGTTTCCAAGCTCACTCACCTGGCTACTGTCAGGACTCCATTTCTTGTTGGCTATTTCAGTGAGAGCCTCAGAAACTTGCTGCATGCCCCCCCAACCCACCCATGGCAGCTCACTTCCTCAAAGCATGCAAGCCAACGGGGCAAGAAGGAGAGTTTGAGAGCAAGAAGAAAGCCACGTGTTTTGGTAACATAATCATGAAAGTGACAGCCTATCACCTTTGCCATATTCTCTCGGTTAGAATCAAGTCACTCAGTGCAGCCCACACCGAAGGGGAGATGATTATACAAGGTCATGAACACCAGGAAGCAGAGGTCACTGGAGGCCATCTTCTAAGTCGGCCTGCCATAGCCATTACTAGCTGTGGGTCCTTGCCCACACTCCCTCACCTTGCTGAGTGTTGGTTTCCTCCTCTATAATCACGGATAGGGTATCCTGTGCTCAGCATCAAACACATAGAGAGTACTCAACCAATGGGGGTTATTAGTCTTCTAAGTACTATCAGTAGGCTTGAACTCCGGGAGAGACTTTTTGGGCTAACGAGCTGCCAGGCACACCCAGGGATGCAGTGCAGGAGGACCAGGAATGTGGCCTTCCCGATCTGGAGGGAGAAAAGTAAATCAGTGGCTTAGCTGGAGTCCAGAGGCAGTGTAACCGTAAGAGTTTGGGGCATAGAAGCACAGGGGGCCCTTTAGATGTTGGCCCAGGAACCCGGAAGACTAGGACCTCCTCTCTCAGAAGCAGGGATTTGGAGTCCCAAGTAAGTGGTCTCCCCCAGGGAGATCTAAATGGAACCAGTGGGTCCAGCAGGGGCCATCTGGCTGATCACACAGGATGTGTCTAAGTTTGCAAGTCCGGGGAGCCTGCACGTACCACAAGCCAGTGCTTGGTAAAAAACAGCGTCTGGGGAGAGGAAAGGACTTTCATGAAGAGTTCTGCTTCACCCTGTTAAAACAACTGAAGTAACTACGATTAAGACTGAAGCCAGCTGCTGTAAGCTGTAAGCCATAGAGAAGGAAAAGAATAGAATCCTGGAGTACTCAAGCTGAAATGACTTTAGAGGAGTAGAGATGGTCATGAGGGGACCGTGAAATTATTTATAAAATTGTGTGTTGGGCTAGGGGTTTTGTGGAGGGAGAGAAATCTGCCCACCCCCCAAAACACAGATGAGGAACACAGATCTAATCTAGTTCCCCCATTTTATAGATGAGAAGTCTGAGGCCCAAGTGGTAAGGATCCCCCAAGCCATACAGCTATCCAGCAGGGGAGCCAGGGTAAGGACCCAGACCACCCCACTTCCCCCATGTCTTGGACAGACTCAAAATACACCCCTCACCCGCATAAGCCTGGGCACTGCATCCTCCTAATAAAGCAGCAACGACTCTGAATGATGTTCAATCATTTTTTTAAAGATTTTATTTATTTATTTGTCAGAGAGAGAGGGAGAGAGAGCGAGCGAGCACAGGCAGAGTGGCAGGCAGAGGCAGAGGGAGAAGCAGGCTCCCTGCCGAGCAAGGAGCCCGTTATGGGACTCAATACCAGGACGCTGGGATCATGACCTGAGCCGAAGGCAGCTGCTTAACCAACTGAGCCACCCAGGTGTCCCGATGTTTAATTATTTTTTTTTCAGGAGAATCGCTTTAATGAGCTACATGAAACTTAAAGGATTTTTAATAAAATCTCGGGAGCTCTGGGAACTCCAGGCCCCTCCCCACGCTCCCCTTTGTTATTTCTCCTGATCCCATGAAGATAAAACATTTGTCACTGTTTCATTAGGATCTGCAGTGCCCCATGTTATTTATGAGCTTGCTATTTATTGAAAATTGTATTTTGGAGGGGGAAGAAGGGGAGGGATGAAATTTATCACAGAGAAGCATTGGCATGAAAATTAGTGACACTTCAAAGTCCCCAAATCCCTGCTCCTATAAAAACTGAGTTCAGCCCCCAGATGTCAAAGCCATGACTTCAAGTCCTGTTCCAGGTGGGGGCTGCCCAGGAGCTCCTTGATGTCTTTGATTGTCTTTAGAGGAAAAAACTGTCCTCATTTTGACCTGCATCTGTCTTCTTAAAAAAAAAAACAAACTGTTTTTATATGAAATAATATATGCACAAGTTTAAATACAGTATCCTGCTAAACTACTTCCTACTCCCAGCTCTGTTCCCCCTAGGCAGCCGTGCCTTTTTAAAACATCTCTACCTATATTTACCTCCATTTTTCCACATAATATGCTTCTGCTGATATTTCTTGATTCATCAATTTTAGACACAATCTATTGACTTGCTACTGTGATAGATGAGGATTTATCTCCCTCATACCCCTGCCATCCCCCTTCCTGCCATATCTCTCTTTTTCGTTTATCATTAGTTACCCCTGGCATCTTCCATCCTCTAGAGTGGCACTTGGCAAAAAAGAGAATCTGTGTTTTATAAATGGAATATTAATATTCCCATCCTTGCTTTCACCTCACTTCTCCCATTCCACCTCCTAACTTCTGCCATCCATACTTTTTACTTTTATGTTGGTAAAGTTGCTAACATTTACATTTATCCTGTAACATATAGACCTTTCAGACTGATTCTCAGTTAAAGATCACTGAAAAGCATTTACAGATTTGTGCCTCAGTAGAGACTACTCCTTGCAGAGCCGAGTGGTGTACTAAGATTATGGTTTCTTCCAGGTACAGCTGTGTGTGTGTGTGTGCAAGTGCACTTGCACACACACACACACACATGCACACTTGTAAGTTTCCAGTTGTCTTTCTTTATTCTTTTGTCGTGGCTGTCTTTCTCATATTCCCAATTCTTTTATTTAAGAGTCTTTATAAAGCGTATTCTACCCAGCTCCCCTTTTCATCAGGGACCACCACTCCCGGCCTCTGGATCTCTTGCTTCAGTGCAGATTGGGTGCTCTCTAGCACCTACCCTGGGATTCATCCCTGCTCTATCTGGTTCTATCCACAGCTTCTTGTCTTCCCAGTTTTCCCCCTTTTGTGGTTTACTCCTCCAATATTGTAATACATCCTCACATTGCTTCTTTAAAAAGGATTTATAGAACATAAATTTCCTAGGTTCTTGCAACTTGAATGGTGGGTGGCCTGAATATAGAAATCAGAGGCTGACGATAATTTCTTTCAGAATTTTGAAGATATCTGATATTGTTGATGAGAGTTTAATGCCCATCTGATTCTTGCTCCTTTGTAAGTGACCTGATTTCCCTCTTAAAGATCTTCAGAATATTCTCTTCTCCTGCTGTTCTGACTCACAATAATGTGAAAAGTGATATGAGTTCTTTCCATTTATTGTGCTGAGCACCCAATGGGCCCTTTCTTATTTTAAGATGGAACTTACATGTAATTTTCTATCTTATGTATTGCAAATCACACAAACACATATCAAGATACAAACATTTCCAGTATCCAACAAGGTCCTCTGTGCCTCCTCCTGGTTAGTAGCTTTGCACAAGTAGCCACTATTCTCTCCTACCACCATAGACTAGTTTTGCCTTTTCTGAGTTTTATATAAATGGACTTTTATAGTATATACCCTTCTGTGTCTGGCTTCTTTTTCTTAATGTTATGTCTCTAACATTCACCCATGTTTTATCCCATGTAGAGAATGCTGGTTCTTTTTTATTGCTGCATAATATTCCACTGTGAGCATACACCAACAATTATTTATACAAATGGTGATGGGGATTTGGAACTCTCCCTAGTTTTGAGCCACTTCTGTGATATTCTTGCATATGTCTTTCATTGGAAATAAGTATTCGTGTCCCTACAGGCTACATCTAGTGGAAGAATTGTTGGATCACAGGGTAGGCACACATTGAGCTCCTGTAAATTTTGCCAGTCTTCCAATGTGGTGTGCAAATTTAGACTACCAGTGCCAATGCCCGAGAGTCCCCCTTGCTCTATGTTCTCACCCTACTCTCAGACCTTTTATTTTCACCATTGTAGGGATGGAGCAATATTTTATTGTGGTTTTAGTTAACATTTTCCTAATGACTAACAGTATTGGGCACCTTTGCATATGTTTATTGGCCATTTTTGTACTTCTTTTAGTGACTTATTTTGTAGATCTTTTGCTCATTCTTAAAAGCAAAGTTTTCTTCCTTTGTGAATTTGTAGGATTTCTGTATATATTCTATACTCAGCCTTTGTTGGATGCATGTATTACAAATAATTCAGGTCTTTGGCTTTTCACTCTCAATATTGTCTCTACTGAAGAGGAGTTCTTAATTTTATCTTTTTCTTTCAAATTTTTATTTAAATTCTAGTTAGTTAACATACAGTGCAATATTGGTTTTAGTAGTGGTTCATTACTTACATACAATATCCAGTGCTCATCACAGGTGCTCTCCTTCATACCCATCACCCATTTAGCCCATCCCCTGCCCAACTCCCTCCATCAACTATCATTAAGAGTCTCTTATGGTTTGCTTCCCTTTCTCTCTGTTTTCTTCCCATTCCATATGGTCATCTGTTTTGTTTCTTAAATTCCACATATAAGTGAAATCATATGGTATTTGTCTTTCTCTGACTGACTTATTTCCCTTACCATAATACCCTCTAGCTCCATCCCCATCATTGCAAATGGCAAGAATTCATTCTTTTTGATGGCTGGGTAATATTCCAGTGTGTGCATGTATCACATATCCCTCATTCATTCATCAGTCATCTTTATTCACATTTTGGCTCTTCCATAGACTATCGTTGATATTGCCGCTAGAAACATTAGGGTGTACGTACCCCTTCAAGTCTATATTTTTGTATCCTTTGGGTAAATACCCAGTAGTGCAATTGCTGGATCATACAGTAGTTCTATTTTTAAATTTTTGAGGAACTTCCATGCTGTTTTCCAGAGTGGCTGCCTCAGTTTGCATTCATACCAACAGTGCAAGAGTGTTCTCCTTCCTCCTCATCCTTGGCATCTGTTGTTTCTTGTGTTGTTAATTTTAGCCATTCTGACAGGTGTGAGATGGTATCTCATTGTGGTTTTGATTTGTATTTCCCTGATGATGAGTGATGTTGAGGATCTCTTCATGTGTCTGTTGGCCATCTGGATGTCTTTAGAGAAATGTCTTTTCATGTCTTCTGCCCATTTCTTAACTGGATTACATTTTTTGAGTGTGGAGTTTGATAAGGTCTTTATAAATTTTGGATATTAACCCTTTATCAGATATGTCACTTGCAAATATCTTCTCCCATTCCACAGGCTGTCTTTTAGTTTTGTTGATTGTTTCCTTCGATGTGCAGAAGCTTTTTGCCTTGATGAAGTCCCAATAGTTCATTTTTGTTTTTGTTTCCCTTACCTCTGGAGATGTATCTAGTAAAAAGTCTCTATGGCTGAGGTCAAAGAGGTTGCTGCCTGTGTTGTCCTCCAGGATTTTGATGGTTTCCTATCTCACATTTAGGTCTTTCATCCACTTTGAATTTATTTTTGTGTATGGTATAAGAAAGTGGTTCCATTTCATTATTCCGCATTTTGCCACCCAGTTTCCCCAACACCATTTGTTGAAGAGACTGTCTTTTTCCCATTGGATATTCTTTCCCGCTTTGTCAAAAATTAGTTGATCATATAGTTATGGGTCCATTTCTGGGTTTTCTATTCTATTCCATTGATCGATGTGTCTGTTTTTGTGCCAGTACCATACTGTCTTGATGGCTACAGCTTTGTAATATACCTGGAAGTCTGGAATCTTGATGCCTCTAGTTTTGCTTTTCTTATTCAGGGTTTCTATGGCCAGCGTCTTTTGTGGTCCCATATAAGGAGTTCTTACTTTTAATAGGCCCTAAATTTAGCAATGTTTTCTTCTATACTTAATGGTTCTGTGTTTTATTTAAGAAATCTTTGCCCGTCACAAAGACATATAGCTATTCTTCTCACTTTTTTTTTCTCCTAGATATGTTATTGTCTTACTTTTCACAATTTTTGTTTCCATAGTGTAGTGGTTATCACATTCGCCTGACACAATTTTTGTATATGGTATGAGGTCAGGGTGAAGGTTTATTTCTTTTTCATAAGGAAACCCAATGGGCCTAATATTTTCAATATGTAGGCCTTTTCAATATGTAGATTCAGGTATGTCAGCTTTAGAAAGTTTTCTTGCATTGTTTCTCGATAATCTTTACCCCTCCCTTTTAGAGAAAAGTGGATCACTGCCACTCCTTGCAGGGCTTTCTGCACAGAAGCAAAAAGCTGGAACATCTGGCCTTGATTGAAGTTCCAGAGAGGGATGCATAGCTTCAGAGGTTCCATCTCTTTCCTTTCACCATTCCTGCTTTCTGTGTCTTCTTTCTTCTCATTCTCTTTCTCATTGTCTAAGGTCAGATTCCCTGAGGAAGTGAACTCTGGAATAGCAATTCACATGCAGGGAACTTATTGGGAGTGCCCCTGGATCCACCCTGAGGAGATGGAAGAGAAATGGGCAGAGGGATCTGTAATACAGTTGCCATAAAGGCACCAGCTGATCCCAAAGATAGTTCTGGAGTTGAAATATTTCATCAGAATCATGCCAGCTTGAGGAGAATGAATTTTAACCTCCCCATCCCATTGTCTAGTTGTTGAATATAGCCTATGCCGGGAAAGGCTAAGCAGCTCTCTTCAACTGAGGGAAACTTCTGGAGAATGACTCAGCTGAGAGGTCTCTCAGCTAAGAGCTGACAGCTATCTCAGCTAAGAGCTGAGAGCTATACTCATTCCCCTGGGGAATTGAGTGCCTCCTATCCCCCTTGCACTCTAAGGGATCCAGTCCTATACATACTCACCCTTGCTCAAAGTGTCATCTGGGTCTGCAACAACTAGGGTAGATAGTCGCTTTCCTCTTACAGCAAGCCCAGCACTTCCCCTAGCCAGGCTATATGTTAACTCTAGTTATTTGTCTGATAGCCAGAGGAGAAGTGAAGGTAGATCCAGAAAGCAGTGCATATTGTCCAAGACAGGACTCTGCATCAACTTCTGTAAGAGCAGGGCAGGGGAGATTCTTCACCCTAAACAGGGAAGAGCAAGCCATTTTTGTAGGCCCAAAGGGACAAAAAGGATCTGAAGATTCATGATATTCAAGTGCATGGACCCAGATGCTCCAATCACAAACCTGGCAGTCCTACTCCTTTCCGGCCATAGTTAGGATCTTGGAGTAGCAGACTAGGCTTGATATTCAGCTTTTTCTGCCCTTCAGTTCCAAGATCATTTCAAAGGTTTCCTCCTTGGACCACTCCTGGCACTAATTTCTTAAGCCGACTTAGGCAGACTTTAAGAAAGAGATTCATGTTCTGAAAGTTTATTGAGAGTTTCCTTGGGATCAATGTCCATGGGGAAGTGTCAATGCCCTCCAGCCAAGGACTTCAAGGAACACCTCTGCAGGTGCACAAGTGGGGTTTATTGCTTGCTACAACAAGGAAGACCAGACACCATGGGGACCTGTAGGGCATCTCAGTAAGAAGGTATTAAAAAGGATTTCTTATAGGATTTGGGCTCATGGTAGGTGATTCGGGAGATGATTCAAGGAAATAAGACTTTGCTCTGAATTGGCTGCTATTAGCAAGCAAGGGTAATTCTATGATTGGGTATCTTAATAAATATTATCTAGAAAGAAGGAAACACAATGAAGCTAAAGTTATAGTTGGTAAAGAAGCAGCATCATGCACATTAGTCAGGACAGGGGGATGTTTGGTATTTTTGTTGGACAGTGATCATGTTTTTGTCCTTGCTTAGACGAGATTACAGTGTGGTCTTGTTTTGTGTTCTGTCTCATCCAGTGTTCTGTGAGAAGGTTTCTGTCTAACGGGGCAATACCAAGGCCTAGGTATGAGTGCAGGGCCAGCTCCTGGATGTCAGAGGCTGCTTTTCTCTTTGTCAGAAGTGAAGGAGGCAAGATTGGGTGGAAGGAGAAACTGAATTGTGATGTAGTCATAGCTTAGGCCTCAGCAGATCCCATAGAGAGTTGTGCAGCTGACATGGCCCTTCCAAGCTGTCCTGCTCTGAGGAAGGAGCTGATCCCTTATACCTGCCCCTCCCCAGAGTGAGCAGTCATTAGATGCAGACCATTCCTGGGAGGGGGTAAGACCTTGGGTGAGTCAGCCATTTTTTTGGCTGAAGCAATTCCAGAGAACTCAGCTGAGAGCCATCTGCTAGGGAAATGAATGATTCAGCCCTGAAGGGGGCATCTGAGCAGTACAGCACACCACAGCATCTAATACATTCAATCTCATTTTCTCTCTCTCTCTCTCTCACACACACCCTATGTGAAACCAGGACCCTGAAACCCTCTCTGTACTCTGCCTTAATACAGGGAAATATAGGAAACCATGTCCCTCAGCCCCACAACTCCCTCCCACCACACCCACACCTACCATTTTGAACTGATGAATGGGATAGAAGAGAGAAAGACTAGAGGTGAAAGAGGGTGAATGGCAGGGCTCTGGCCTGGACCAGAGGTGGGGGAGAGAATTAAAACCACTAAAACTGGGTGCCTGGATGGCTCAGTGGGTTAAAGCCTCTGCCTTCAGCTCGGGTCATGATCTCAGGGTCCTGGGATCAAGTCCTGCATCAAGCTCTCTGCTTAATGGGGAGCCTGCTTCCCCCCGCCCTCTGCCTACTTGTGATCTCTGTCTGTCAAATTAAAAATAAATAAATAAATAAATAAAACCACTAAAACTAACACCTTTGTACCAAAGCCTCCCACCGCAAACCCCAGCTCAGCCCTTGTCTTCCTCATCCCTCCTGGAAGCAAAATAATGTAAAATATCCTTCCATGTAGCTAATCTGCACTACAAAGAGAAATTGGGGAGAGACACTTAGGCTACAGGGAAGGATTCAAATTGAAAATGCTCAGGGGGCCCCATTAATAAAAACAATAATTCAGCTCCTTACTGAGCAATCCCAGAACAAAGAGGAGAAGCTGCTGATGAGTAAGGGGAACAAGAGGAGGTGAGACAGAGATAGGCTGACAGACGGGGCTAATGTCTGTCCCTCTGAATTTCTAAAGAGAAACGTAAAGGTCATGACTTTAATAACCCTGTCATGGGGCCCAAAACACACTTTCCTCTGGCTGCTTCTCATGGTAGATCTCCCAGCTGGAACCATAAAGATCCCCTCCAAGGGGTGAGCTGACCAGAGTCCTGGATTCAGTGGGAGTCTCCCTACATCTCCTAAATTTGCCTATCCAAAGAAGCACAGGACAGGCACTAACACTGCAGTCACCAATTATGTGTCAGAAACTATGCTAATTTGTCCCTTATCTCCTATAATCTCCAACAGCCCAGTGATAATGTTAATAATAAAACAATTAGCATATTCTGGGAGATAATTATATACCAGACACTGTGCTTTAGCTCACTGACCCTCCCAACAAAACTGAGAGGTAGACCTACTAATATCCCCATTTTTCTCTGGTAACAGCTTTGTTGAGATATAATTCACATACTCTATGATTCACCCATTAGAGTTCACGAATCAGTGGTTTCTAGTACATTCTCAGAGGATGGCTGCACAATCATAGAATGTTTCATCACCCTCTGCCAAAAAACCCATACCTTTTAATTATCACTCCCCCAGCCCCTCCATCCCCACAGTCCTAGACTACTACTTATCTGCTGTTTTTCTCCATACATCTGCCACTTCTGGACATTTCATATAAGTGGAATCGCACAGCATGTGGTCATGTTTTCAAGATTCACCCATGTTGCACCATGTATCAATACCTCATTCCTTTTTACAGCTGAAAAATATTTCATTGCGTGGATAGACCACATTTTGTTTATCCATTCATCAGTTGATGGCCATTTGGTGTGTTTCTACCTTTTGGCTATTATGAATAATGCTGTTATAAACATTGGTGTATGAGTTTTTATGTGGACATATGTTTTCATTTCTCTTGTGTATACACATAGGAATAGAACTGCAGAATCATCTGGTAAGTCATGTTGAACTTTTTAAGGAAATCCCAGACTGCTTTCCAAAGTGACTGCAACAGTTTACATTCTCCAGTGTATGAGGGCTCCAATTTCTCCATGTCCCCAACACTTGTTAGTATCTGTCTTTTTTTCTTTTTATAGTCATCCTACTATTGTGAAACGCTATCTCAGTGTGGGCTTGGTTTGCATTTCCCTTATAGCTAATGATGTGGAGCATCTTTTCATGTACTTACTGGCCATCTATACATCTTCTTTGGAGAAGTGTCTATTCAGATGTTTTGCCCATTTTTTAAATTTTTTAAAAGATTTTATTTATTTATTTGACAGACAGAGATCACACAAGTAGGCAGAGAGGCAGGCAGAGAGGGGAGGGGAGAAGCAGGCTCCCTGCTGAGCAGAGAGCCCGATGCTGGACTCAATCCCAGGACCCTGGGATCATGACCCGAGCCGAAGGCAGCGGCTTAACCCACTGAGCCACCCAGGCGTCCTATCCTTTGCCCATTTTTAATTGGGTTACTTGTCTTTTTATTGAGTTGTGAGAGTTCCTTATATATTTGAAATACAAGTCCTTTATCAGATATATGATTTGAAAATATTTTCTTCCATTCTGTGGGCTGTCTTCATTCTCTTGATAGAATCCTCCGAAACACAAAGGTTTTTCATTTTGATGAAGTCCAAGTCCAATGTATCTATTGTGTTGTTGTTGCCCATAATAACCCCATTTTACTTATGAAAAAAATGAGGCAGATTGCTAAAAACTTACCCATGAACACATAATAGTAACTGGCAGAGCCAAGTCACTCTGAAGCAACTCCAAAGCTTCCTTTGAGGGCCTAAAGAAATCATTGTGTCTCCCACAGTCCTGCCTGAACTTGGGCAGGTCTCCAAGCCCTGAGAGAATGCTAAATTCTAACCTTGCCCATGGGAGTCAGGAATGGCCAAGGCATCAGGCCCTGACAATAAAATAGAGCCACCCTATCCCAAGTACTGATACCACTCAACAAGTCTGTTTCAAAGGGCCACAAAGCACAGAAGAGAAATTCTTCCACCTGGAATGGTGTACACTCTACAGGGTGGCCTATGGCAGGTGGATGGATAAAAGGAACTTCTCAATCTAGGACCCATCTTGCCAGAGGCTAGGACCTCACCCAATAATATTAAGAGAGTCTTACAAAGTCCTTCATGCTTCACTTTAATATTTCCCATATATCACCTCATTTTTCCCTGTAAATAGTCATTCTTTCAACAAATGTGTATCACATACCCATTTGATGCAAAGCATTAAGCAGAGAAACTAAGAAATAAAGTGTTTTTCTCATTAGATCACCCTGAAAAGAGGGAGAAACTAAAGTCTCTGGTCTACAGAGGAGCAGATGGAGGCAGCAGAACATTTCATAACTTCACCAAAGTGATAAAACCAAAGTGGTGACCTAATAAAGTCCAGAGCTCTGGGCCCTACATTCAGGCTCTGTCTACACCACAATGAATATCAGTCAATGGGGTCAAATTCAAGATTACCTCTGCTTCCATATCCCATCTAAGAATGTGACTTACCCATTAAAGAAATATTATCCAAGCCCAAGAACACAAAGGCAGCCACACATGGGTCTCACAGCAACCATTCCTTCTGCCCATTCTGCTTAAACAAAATGGTAGCTCCATAGCTTCAGAAAGGAGTTACTGTCAGGTGCTAATCTGGCAATCTGGCTTCCTGCTAGGAAGACAGGGTCCAAACCCATCTTTTGATTATTATTATTTTACAACTAATTTTCCAGACAAATCCTTTATTTGTGCAAAAGCCCATCCAGCCTTGAGCACATTCTTCTTGTCTTTGAATTTTATCTTTTTAATTAAAAAAAAAAAAAAGCACTCACATAAGGCAGCACAAATTAGGTCACCATCAAAGACTCTCTTTCCCAAAGAGCAACTCTATAGATATTAACCCTAGCATAGCCACTGAGGCAGGGGGTGGATTTGTCCAGGTTGCTTCATATCCCTAGGCTTTTTTTTTCTCAAATAAATGGTTTGGGTTCCATTCTCCTGAAAGCCCCTTCTAGCCCTTAATATTCTTGGGTGTTCATCAAGGCCTGAGTCACAAAAAAGCAACTATAATATGCCTGGAATGGGATGGTAGCCAAGTTGCACAATGACTTTAAATGCAAACAAAGGGCACACTACACCTGTTCTTGAGGATGACAGGCCCTGTTGTGTGTCAGAAACCTTGTCTTTAATCTTCCATCACTATTGTGAAGGAGAAGCCAGAGGAATACCTTTTAAATATAAGCCAGATCATATCATTTTTTTGCACAAAACCCTCCAAGGGCTTCCTTCTCACCTGGAGTCAAAGCCAAAATCCTGACAACCTATAAGATCCTACATGATCTGCCATCTCTTCATTCCCTTCTGCTTCCTTTCTCCCCTCTGCTCACATCACTGCAGCCACACTGGCCTCCTCAGTGTTCTGTGGGTATAACAAGAATGCATTCACCTCTCAGCCCCTGTTCTTGCTATTCCCTTGGCCTGGAATTTTCTTCCTCTGGACATGCAATTCTCAACCAGGGAACATCTGACACTAAGTGGAGACATCTGGGGTTGTTACAACTGCAGAGAGGGTGCTGCTGGCACCTAGTGGGTAGAGGTCAGGGATGCCAACAATGCCCAGGACAGTCTCCACAACAAAGAATTATCCCACCTGAAATCTCAGTAGTGACAAAGTTGAAAAATCTTGACCTAGGTGGTCTCATGGTGCCTTCCTTCACTTCCTTCAGGTTTCTGCTCTGCCCTTCTTATATAAAATAGAGAACTGACCAAGTCAGCAGTCCCTATCTCCTTATTGTCTTGGGTTTCTGGTTGGAACTTAGTACTCTCTGACTCTAGTCATTTCTCTTCCCAGCTAGAATGTAAACTTCCTCGGGGGGGAAGGGGGGGGACTCTGTCTGTCTTGTTTGCTGAGTATTTCCCAACACCTGAAGGAACTTCTGAATGAGTAAATCAATTATTTCCATCTCACAATTGTGGAGAGTGAGGCTCAGTTAGGCTAAACGGCTCACCCAAGTTCACTGTAATGGGTGATGTGGTGTGCTTCCCAGCCACCCCCTCGGGGCTGACATGCTCACCTCCCCAGCAGCAGGGCTGTTGACTACTGAGTCCTGCTTCAGGCATTGCCCTCAGCTAAAATCTGCCTTGCAGAAGTGTATGCCCTTCCCTGGGAAGCCTACACCCAGTGACTGGTCAGAACTGGTCAGTTCTGGCTCCTTGCCTCAGTCTAGGACGATACCCAAGAGCCATTCTGGCCCTAAGAGTCCCCCAGGGATTGGCTGAAACTTCTGTTGCAACTTCTTTTTTTTTTTTTTAAGAAGTTATTTATTTATTTGACAGACAGAGATCACAAGTAGGCAGAGAGGCAGGCAGAGAGAGAGGAGAAAGCAGGCTCCCCGTTGAGCAGAAAGCCCAATGCGGGGCTTGATCCCAGGACCCTGAGATCATGACCTGAGCTGAAGGCAGAGGCTTTAACCCACTGAGCCACCCAGGTGCCCCTGTTGCAACTTCTTGATCTGATTCAACTTCTTGCTCTGCCCCATCCTGCTTCTCTCACTCCATTATAGGTATGCTTCCTGAGCTCTCACCCCCCACAAACCTCTCACACAAAATTTACGTAACAGAATCTATTTCTAGGGGAACCTGACCTATGATAGTCACATAGCTTGAAACTAGCAGAACTTGAATTCTAACTCAGATCTAATCAACTGCAACATCCTTACTCTTTTAGCTCTTCTACACAGCCTCAGCCTTGACTTTGGTCAGCCATACGTAGGCTACATGTGGTGAACATGGCAAAGTCCTTGTCTTTGAGTCATCTCAGTGCTCAGGGAAAGACAGTTCTCCAAACAACCCACCAGTGGGAAGAGAATGCAAAGGACAGAGTGGACTAGTGCTGGAGAAACCCATAGGAAGCCCCACCAAGACTGGTTGCCTTGGGATTTAGACCACAAAAATGCCTCCTGCCAGGTCCTTTCCCCCAGCTCACAGCACAGACCCTGCAACCTCCAGAGAAAATCCCAGACAGCAGGACCTAGAGCAGCCATTGCTACCTGAGCTCCTTGGGGTAAGCCCGGGCAAAAGGACCCCTAGGTGTCTTGTTTTGATGGGAAAGGATACAGAATTCTGTACCCACTGTATCCACTGTCCCCTTAGCACAGTGAAGACTGAATGTTCCCCTGAACCCCCCTCATCCAGCCTCTCCTGGGGATTTGATGGCCACTTTACCTTTTATATACTTTCCTTCCACTCTTTCCTATGTCTCTCTGGGCTCCTGGAAGTCTCAAGGAATTCTCCAAACATATTCATCCTTTCCTGCAAAATTCCATTACACAGTCCCACCTCCCAGTCCTGGCTTTTGCCACTACACCAGGCCTCTCAGATGTTCAACGTATGTCAGAAAAGGAATAAGGAAGAAAGAAGGGAAGGGATGGGGAGGGGAGGAAGGAAGGGAGAAGAAAAAGACCAAATAACCAATTCATGACAGTGATGCCCTATATTTATCTGTTTTAACTTCTAGAGTGTCCAGTGCACCATTTAGGGATTTCTCCAGCGCTCCTATCCTACAAGGCAGGTCACTTGCCTCCATCTTACAGCTGGAAACACTGAGTCTCAAGAAAACAAGTGAAAGCTTTCCTGAGTACATTTAGAGGCAGCAGCAAGAGATTCAGATCTTGGGCATCCTAATTGCTTGGCTGTGCTGAGACCCTGGGTGTGAAATACTAATGGGCAGTTTCCGCCCACGCAGTGATCAGAGAGCAGGCAAACAGATGCTCACAGCCAGATCAGAAATGCATCAGCAGGCACGGGAGACACTCCAGCTTCTTTGTCACCACCACCCCCCACTCCCGCCGCTGGGCCCTAGAACCTGTGCAGTAGCTAGGGGGCGACAGCGCTGGTGCCTTCAGGCTGTGCCACTCTATATTTGCCTTCTGCACCCAGCCCTGCCTTCAGAGCTGAAGAGCTGAGGCAAAGCACCAGCTCTGCCTCCTACCTGCTACAGAGCCTTGGCCCCAAGTCCTCTTCCTTTTCCGGCCTCACTTTCCCTGCCTGTAAAATGTGAAAGCTGGACATGATGGCTTCCAGGGGAGCTTTCCAGCAGGAAGACCTCCAGGTTCTGGGGCCCACCAGGTGGGAGACTTGTGAGCAGCCCAACATTGAGCCTCCCGCTCTCTCACCCAGCCCTCCTCACCGGGTTGGACACTGGCCATCTCTGACCAGTCAATTAATAAAGCTGAAGCCCCTCAAGGCATCTGCCTCCCAGTCTAGTCTCCCTTGCTTTGCTAGAGCTCTCTGCATCTCAGCTGCTGGCTCTGGGGTCAGAACCCAGACCTCTCACAGCTCGAGAGAAGAAGAGAGACCAACACTTGGTGCCAGGCCCAGAGCCATGGACTCCTATGTGCATTTCTAATTAGGTCCTTCCCATGGGTAGTTTTATCCCCACCTGAGAAGTCTAGGGCTCAAAGAAGTCAAGTAACTTGCTCAACATTACACAACTCTCGGTGGGCAGCCCAGTGTGAAACAGTGTATGCTTCCTGAGGGCACACCCTCATAGATTTCCCCCACACAAATTTAGGGTACAGAATCTATTTCTGACTCTACAGAATCATCAAGGAATTCACTTGCAGTGAGAGCCCATCCCATCTCTCTTTCTTCCCCATGTCCCAAGTCCATTCCATTTTAGGAGGAGGAAGATGGCAGGTGGCTTGGAGAACCAGGCTTCAGGGCTCATGTGAGAAGCAGTCAGAGATCAAGAAAGAAATCCAGACTTGAGACACAACAGCCTTGAGACTGACTCCTGACTCTGCCATTTGCTAACCGGGTAAACCTGGGTAAGTTCTAGCCAGCTTTCTTACCTGGAATGAAAGGACAGAAACACCTACCTTTTGGTGTTGTAAGAACTGAACCCAACAATGGATAAGAAAATGCCTGGCACAGAATATATGTTGGATAAACACAACCCTCCTTTCCTTTCCCCCCAACCCAGCTTCTCTTAAGCCCAAGTCCTGACTCTCTGCATATCATAAGTCCTGAGAGATAGGCTCGGATACATTCAACTTAGCAAAATGTCTGTAGCATAAAAACATGCTCAAGAAAGTGATTTTCTTCCTCCGCCCCTGCCCCATTAAGGAGGCACAATGCAGAGAGTGGCCACAGCAATCACAGCAGCCAAGCAGACCACAGCAGGCTTTGCCTTCCTTCCTATCAGCCTGGGAGCCTGCCATCTTTGTGCATTCCATTCAAGCTGAAAGTTGGCACACAAGCACCACAAGCCAGATGTTTGAGTTTTGTTAAGAGCGGCTTAAATAAAGCCTTTAAAACAATAATTCTCAGCCATCAAAGGGACATTTCTCTTCTGGCTTCATCTTTCTGACACACAAGAGATTTTTTTTGAAGAAGAAGAAGAAAGAGGAGAGAAAAACAACCCTTCTACAAAGCAGGAATATTTTTTAAAGCACATGGGTTTTTCCATCATGCTCTGGCTTTTCTGTTATCACCAGTGAAAGAGAAGAGGAACTTTGGGGAAGAGCCAATTTTCTCCAGCCCTTGACACACACCTGCAGCTCCAGAAGGTGTCTGGGGGAACTTAAACAGGTGGCGACCATCTGACAAACTCCCTAAGGCAAAGTTTAAGCAGACATACACTCAGATGACATTGGCAAGTTGGGGAATCTGCCTCCTTCTCCCTCCTGACCCCTCTTACCCTTCCAGTGGAGACTTTGCCAAAAATGTACTTGAGAGAGGGACAAAGCTTGCCACTCCAACTCCTGGCATCATGGTACCTGAAACAGTGGTCTGAGGGTGGATGCCCCCTTGCAGCCTAGAAGCACTCTTTCCCAAGGAAGGTGATATTGAAGGCAAGATACACATGAGGCAAAGCCTGAAGGTTGTCCTGGACACAGTTGCATGACATTTCTAAGAGCCAATTACAACACATCATTGTCTTGGTATAAGTGCCTGCTATTTTGACTTGAAGCCTAGAATCCTAGACACTCTGATAGGCCTGACATACCTTTAAGAACAGACCCACCTGCAGAGCACCTGAGTTTGAGCATCTCAGTCTTGATTTCAGCTCAGGTCATGATCTCATATGTGGTGGGATCCAGCCCCACGTCAGACACTACATTTAGTTGGGAGTTTGCTTGATTGTTCTCTCCCTCTACCCCTCCCTTACTTTCTCTCTCTCTCTAAAACATATAAATAAAATGAAAGAATAAAAGGGAGAGAAGTGAAGGGAGGGAAGGAAGAGAAGGACAGGAAGGAAAGGAAGGAAGGATGAACAAATGAACAGGACCACATGGTAAGGGCCATAGAAGGAACTACATGCTCAAAAGCAGAACAAACCCCCCAATGACTGTTAAGTAGCTTCTATCAGGCTTGTCCTCCCACAGGTAACAACTACAAACTCTGGATAAAATATTTCAGAACTACCCAGAGGCACTGGTAAAACAACAAACAGGCAGAAATTGCAGAGGAATTGACACTTGGAAGAATGACAAGAGTGTATTCTATGTTTTTAAAACATCTTCCCTGAAAACAGACCATAACTGGTGTCAAAGAGGATAGCTAAATTTATAGGAAATCTGAAATCATAGTGGCTCAAAGAAACAGAGAAAATGTGGGTGAACACAGCAGATGGAAAGTGATGGCAGAAACCCCAGAAAGGAAAGAGCCGCAGAGATTAAGCCCCAATTTCTTTGTATAATCTCTGCCCAAATCTCTGGCTGATCCTTCAACATGCACACACAGGACAGACAAAAACCCCAGCTAAAATCAAATGAACTGAACTCAGATTTCAGCTGCTGCCAGCCATATGGGAAACAGAGTTTCAAGTTTGAGTTCAGTCAAATTAAAAACAAAAAATTGACAGTCTTTTAGAGGAATATAATAGAATCTAGAGTCTAGTAATTCATTAACAATGTCCAGGATACAATCCAAAATTACTAGACATATGAAGAAACAGGAAAATGTGACCATCTTCAAAAAGAAATCAATGAAGACCAATGGTGAGATGACTCCGGGGCTTTACCAGACACAAAAGTGGGCCTGGAATAAGACATCACTTTATAGGAGAAGCTCCAACTCTGAGGTCAGATAGGCCTGGTTTGTGTCCCAGCTGTAGTATTCCTGGATGTGTAACCTTGAACAGTTCCCTTTCCTCTCTCAGCCTCAGTTTCCTCATTTGCCAAAAGAGAGTAACAGCAACTTCTTCCCATGGTTATCCTGGAAACAAAATTAATAAGAACATGAAAGTGCCTGGAACAGCCTTTGGAACGTAGTAAGTGCTCAATAACTATGCACTGACTCTAAATAATGATTCCCAGGTCAATAGGGCATCTCTGCCCCTACCTCGTGAGTCTAAACCCTTTACATGCCACCTTCTTCCATTCTTGAAGTGGGAATGTTTTACATTAAAGTACTGGAGTTCTGGGGAAATGTCTCTGATACATTCTAAGGGACAGCCTCACCCATCTAAGTCATCCAATCGCACACATCCAGCCACACCTTCAGTAGTGCCCTAGAAGAGATTAAGAGAAACCAGCAAAGCTCCCTACCTAGATATCATCTTGTTAAATGGCTGTCTGAACTAAGTCCTGCCTACTGGAAGCCCTGGACCCTGAAAGCCACACTCTCAACTAGGAACAGGTTGATCAGGAACTGAAATACCAAGACAGTCAAAGAATCAGCTGTTGTTCAGGTCAGAAGGGGACTGAGAATTGACTTGGTCTAATCTCTTTATTTCAGACATTGGAAACCTGAAGAAGAAAAGGAAGGGAAGAAGTGACTGTGGTAGATTCCATGGAAAATTAAGTGAATCCACCACCTTGACACAATACCTTAGAGGATACCAAGCACACATTCATTCATAATTTTATTTCATCCATACTACAGCTTTATGAGTTATAAAAGGGGTGATGGAAAGGAATTTCCATTTTTCAGATGAGGAAATTGGGCCCTAACAGGTGATATGCCTTCTTCTGTGTCATCCTGTCAAGCATTGTCTACTGGGGGCTCATCCTGGTCTCTCCCTCCATGATTCTCAGATATGGCCCTTTCTATTTGACTATTTATCTGCAAATGCCCTTCTTGGAGTTCATCCCAAGCAAGGGAACCTGGATAGAAGGTGGGACTATCCAGAAGGAACCATGCTGGTGAGGTGGCAGGAACCAGGTGCTACTGGTTAGCCATGAGAGCAAAGCCAGTCAGATTCCTGCCCCACTTCTACTGAGACCCATAAATTTCTTGGGCCTTGACCTTGGGGATAGCCTTTGGGATGTCCCTCTGGGTTCCTGTGGTTGGATTTACATGGAGTCTACCACCACCCTCAGACTGAGGGCTCCCTTCCCTACTCCCCGGGATACTAGAAAAGCTTCAAAGAAGCCACTTGGACAACTGGGGGTCTGTCTTCCCCTCTCAAGCCAACCAAGCCTCTTAATTCTGGCCTAGTACTTCCCCAAGGGTGGAGAATATGCCCCCTCCCTACACCTCCCTTCTCCTTGGTGCCCAAACAAAGCCCAGGGCATAGGGAGATCAAGTTCAGATTTGGGGGCTGGCCACTCCCCTTGAAGCCTGAGGCGTCCCTGCCCCCTCATTGGACTCCACTTGTCCCATTATGCCAGGACACAGACAACTTCCCACAGAGCTAGTGGTCTGGATGCTTAGGCCCAGGCCTGCTACACTCTTTCCAGCCCTACTCCCATTTCTGCCTCCCCTAACTATGCCCTCCAGCCCTTTAGGCCAGTCCTTCAGTCTTCCCCTACTCCCACCATGCTATTCTTCTGAACTGCTCATAAATTGCCAAGTTTGACTCATTTTTCTTCATAAATCCAGAGCTTCCAGCCTCCTGTTTGATTTGTGTTCCTGAATTATCCATGAAATTTTCAATGGCTCAATGAACAGCCAAGCAGAGGTCCCCTTGGTCCCTAGAAGAAGCCACTGAGGCCAAGAAGAATGATGGTGGAAGTACCAAAGCAGTGTGGTGTGGCCTAGCCTCTAAGGAGGGGAGAAACTTCAGGCATACAGCAGGATACTTACAGAAAACAGTGAGGGGAAGCAAGTGGCCAGGTCTGGAGAAACTACTGGGCCACCACCAAAAGAGGTAGAATCAGAGGGGGAAACAAACTTAGCAGAGGTCACATAGCTTCTTCTCGAATAACGATAAAGCTCTTGGCATTTCTTTGAATCCATCGTCATCAATCTACAGCATTAAGGCTGGAAGGAAACTTCAGATACACCTAATTTTTCTTTTAGAGACGGGGGGGGGGTGTGTGTGTCTGTGTGTGTGTGTGTCTGTGTGTATCTCAAAGATACATAACAAAATTTACCCTTTTAACCACGTCTAAGTGTATAGGTACGTATACTTATATTGTTGTACAACCATCACCACCTTCTAATTCTAGAACTTCACCTGATTTACACACTGAAAACCTAATGCAGAAAGACAAGAGGACCAGAGCAGGGCTACACAGCATGTCTATAGCACAAACCAAGTTAGAATTTGTCCAGTGAAGTGTCACCTAGAGGCACACCCCTGTGGGGACGGGGGCTGAGTGTATGGTCCAGAAGAGAAGGGCCTTTCCCACCATTCTCCACACCCCATCAGGTCCCTCACCTGACAGGCAGCCCCTCACCCTGCACCTGCTCATCCCCTTCCTCTGTAACTTGAGAAAAAACTCCCAGCTGCATCTGAGCCAGCAAACACAGTGGGGGTCTTGGCCCCCAGCAGGTTTATGGAAACCATCCATTCCCTGCTGAGAGCTTAAATACATCTACATAATCAGCTCCCCTTGACCCCACTGCTTCCCATCATTTCTCAGGGAACCTCACAGAGGCCCTGATTCTTCCTCTTATTTTTTTTAATTGAAAACATCAATCCCCCTCAAGTCAGGGGAGGGATGGTGCTCTGTTTAGACACAGGAGTCTGGTGTGACACAGGCTAGATTAGACCCTGGGAGGGAATAGTGATAAAATACATCCCCCAACACACACACACACACACACACACACACACACGCACGCACACACACTGGTGTGGGCATTTAATTACCATGGGAAATCACTTCCTGACAGTAAATTCTACCCCACTCTCTCTTTCTGTTCTAGCCAGATGGTTTTTGCTGGAGTATTTGTCCCCATAATGAGCCCTCAGCCTCTACCTGAATAATTCATACACAGGTAGGGCTGGGTCTCGTAGAAAGGTTTGGGATGAAGTAGAGGAGCCAGGGAAAGCCTGCAGGACTGACAGAGGTAAGGGGTAAGGCCAGTCTATCAGGGGAGGAAGAAGGGAGTGTCTCTCTGAGAAGATGACATTGAAGCTGACAGCTCTAAGTTTGAAAAAAACCCAATCAGGGGAAGAGGGGAGAGGAGGCCATTTCCAACAAGAGAATGACATGTGCAAAGACTCCAGGCCTGGGCCACAGGTCTCAGGCCGCCTCTGAGATAAATCATTAAAACATTAGCCATGAGGAAAGTGTGCCTTAAAGACACAGAGTGACACATAGTGTGGGACAAGCCAGACCCCCCTCCTTCGAGAGAACATATCATTTGCTCACTCCTGGAGGCTCCCAGTGAGGCTAGCTGGGAAAGTTGAGGCCACCACAGTAGCTCCCTCCTGCTGAAGGACCCTTCATTCCCACTACTCACCAGGCTCTTGGAGGGGAAGCCTGGGTTGCCGAGAGACGCTGTCCAACAGAACAGCCAAGCAAGAAAGGTGTACAGGCTCCAGAATCAGCCTGCCTGGTTCTTTCCCTTACTAACTACTCCTGGGGCAGCTCCCTTTGCCCCTTCCAGAAGCACTTACCTCATCTGTAAAATGAACTTAATGGTTTTCCCTACTTGATAAGGTTGCACTGTAAACACCTGGCATAGTGCCCAGCAGATAGTAAGTGCTCAAAAAAAAAAAAAAAAAACCCACCACACAACAAAACCTTAAATAACATTAGTATTATTTGGGTTCAGGCACAAGACAACATTGTTGTTGTTTTTTTTAATGCGTCCTAAAAATAAAACACACCATCCACACCCCACATTCAGTTTTCACACAAACCAGACTTTGCCTTCACCCCACTCCCCTTCCTCCCTACCCTCTGTGAATGGCCCATACCTCTGCCAGTGCCTCCCTGGGAAGAAAGCCCCAGGCTGCTGTGACACCCCATGAAGAGGACATGCAAATGGCTTTGCACACTGGAAGGGCTACACAACGGTCTCCATCGACTAACCGTTCTTAAAGCACCAGCCTCAGTATCTGATGCTCCTGAGCCCTCCGGGTGCCTCTACTTCTATTTCTCAGTTGTGAGCAAGGCAGCTACAGAGCTGTGCCCTAAGTCATGAACAAACGTTCACGTTGTAATCAAATAAAACACACAACCAAGCTAATCAGCCACATGTGGGGGCTGTGTGTTATGATTATTCTGCTTCTTGGTGATAAACTCTCAATGATAAGCAATGGCTCAGATAGGAGGCATCTGTGTTTTTCCTCTGTCAGCTCTGAATCTTTAAATAGTGGTGGTGTGAGGTTGAATCCAAACACATCTACTGAGATTCGCTCTCAGGAAATTCCAAAGAGCCTGGATCCATCCACCAGGGCTCCCTGTGGCCCCCGCCCCCACCCACACATACAGGCTGAGGCTCCCCAGATCTGCAAGTGCCCCTTCCTTTCCTCTCTTCATCAGGGTGTCTAGAATATCAGCTTGTCCACTGGTCTCGGGGAGAGCAAGGATTCTAAATTGGAATGCCTTGGATTCAAACCTTGACCCTGCCCCCTCACAAGCTGTATGACCCGGAATGTATCACCTGTCTTCTCAAGATTTTAGTTTCCCCATCTCTCCCTGAGGTCGTTGTAAGGACAAACTAACAGAGCAGCGCCTTGTGCAGACTCTGGTGGCATCAGACCACTTGGTTATGAAATCCCAGCTTGGCTCTCCCTCAGCTGTGTGGCTTTGAGCAAGTCATTTGACCTCTCTGAGCTTCAGTTTCCTCATCTGCAAAATCAGAACAGAAACAGTCCCTATCGCCTAGGATTGTTGTGGGGCTTGACAGAGACATTGCATGCACAGTGCTCGGGAGAATGGCTGACACTCAAAGCACATGCAACAAGTTGCTTGGAATCCTGCTCTTCAAGCTCTTGTTTCCTGAAGTGCTTGTCAGTCCTATTGCTTGTTCGATGCCTAGCACACCTGAAGCCCCTCCTCTCAAACTCGTGGGCTCCCTGCTCCCACCGGAAGGGACAGCCTGAGGGCCCTGGGAAACAGTAACCCTGGAGCCCACAAGCCATAGCTACAAGCCCAGTAAGTGGTCACACTGACAACTGAACTTCCTTGGGGGTAAAGGGGCAGGCCAGGAAATCTGAACAGGGAAAAACCAGGGAAAGAAATCAGGTGCAAAGGCCAGGGTGCAGGCAGGGCTGGCCCCCCAGGCTTTGACTTGACAGAGATGATGGGCCCAAAAATGTGGGCCTTTGCCCTTAGTACCTCTGTGACAAGATGCCCGGAAGCCCTGACTTTGAAATGTGCTCCACTCACTGGGAATGAATAATTTACAGTCTTTAATCTTACACTGCTGAGGAGGGAGAGGGAGAAGGCCATCAGCTCACCGGGCACCAGAAGATGAGAAGGGAAATATCACAACCCTTTTCCAGGCTCTCTGGCCTGTCAAGTCTCCCTCAGAAACAAGCTCCCACGGTTGCGACGCAGGCAGACCCACTGATCCTTCCTCGCGGAGGGCCCACACCCCCGGATGTCAAGAGCTACATGAACAAGTTCGGAAAGCGTTGAGTGCATCAGTAAGATGAGCAGGGTAGAGAAAGGAAAAAATAATGTGTGAGTCATAAATGTGTAATGCCTGTTCCCACATTGCCAAATGACTTCCATTTCCCTCACTTAGATCCCACCTCTCTCATGGACAAACTACTTTTCTCCCTCATTCAGAGAACATCGAGATGGACCCTTCTTCACCAGCCTGCAGGCATGAATGGCGGGAACAACACCAAATATTGCTAGCTCCAAGCACCCACCTCCAACTCGGGGATTTCAATCCTTTGCCAACTCCCTCCCATATCTGGGAGCCCCAGGGGCATCTCACTCATGACTAGGCCTGGGTTTCCACATTCTTGATTGCTCTGCAAATTAGCTGCAACAAAACCCTTCAGTAAATGAGGTGGGTTTTGTTTTTTTTTTTTTAATCTTATCATTACTTTAACCAAGTATGTTTAAGCACCTACTTGGTAGCAGGCACGGTGCTAAGAATCCAGCATTCTCCTGAGGGGTGGGAAGAACGTTCCCACAATCTGTGTTATGTCAGGTGCTGGCAGGAAGGGGCCTACCGCAGTGCTGTTTGGGCCCCAAGAGGTTAGAAAGTAAATGAAATGACTCTTCCAGTTGGCATATACACAGTTGTTTTTTTTTTCTCTCTGGGGACACTCAGACTACCACTGTCAGTGGGTTCAAACGGACTTGATGACCAGCCTGTTCCCAGAGCCACCACCCCTCCAGGCCTCAGGTATGCACAGCAGCCAGACGTCAAGACTAGACCTCTTCAGCCCCCTGTGATGAATTCTCCCTCATAGACCCCACTGTTCCCCAGCATCCCGGCTCTCACTGCCCCTTCCACTGGCCCAGCAGACACAACTCTAAATATGTTACCCCAATTGTGGACAGAGTTAAGGCTTTGGGTGCCCTCCTTCCCACCAGCAAAGTCTTCCTCTCCCATGAGCTGGTGAATGCAGGGATACTGAGGGTAAGAAGGGTCATGATCGCACATGCCAGCGATATCACAAGCTGTGCCACCCCAGAGTTGGCTGTCTCCCTCTTCTATCCTGACTCTCAGCTCCTCTCCTGACACAGCCTCTCCTGTGAGAAAAAGTCACTGAAGCTCTAGGTGGGATGAAAGTCCCCTCCTCTGACATCACCTCTCCTGCAGAGCCAGGCCTCCTCCTTTCTGAGTTGCCATGGGAGCCCTGTGTGCAGGCACCCAGGGTGAAGGTGTTTTTGGCCTGGGAGCTTTAACGCAGCCCTCCCAGGTGGCACCCAAGGTGAGCAGAAAATGCACTGAGAAAGCTCTGAAGGGGTGGGAGGGTATTACAGGGAACCACACACCAACACTGGGCACACACACCCCAGACTGAACAACCTATCCATGCCTTCGCACGACCTAGCGCTTCCAACTTTGACCTGGACCGGGGTTCTAATGAATGTTTTCTCTGGCCTCCCACCTTAAGGTCAAGTTTCATTCCATTCTGAGACCTGTGACCCAATCCTTGGGCTGGAGAGCTTGCCTCAGCAGCTGACTAACAGCAATAATAAAATCAGTAATAATGGCTAATATTTATTAAGCCCTATAGCCAAACACTATTACATAGAATTCATTTAATCTTCACATACCTATTAAGTAAATACATTATTAACCCCACTTTGCAGATTTGAAAGCTGAGGAATATACCCCAAAGGCTGATGGCCCTTCCCATCCACCTGCTAACAGACCTCTGCAAGGCAGACCCTTCACCTCACACTTCCCCTGGACATCATATGGCCAGCTGGTGGCAAAGACTGGACCCTGCCAGGTCTGTAGAGATGCCTCACCTACATCTTATTTCATCCCCAACACGACTTCAGACAGTGAGCCAGGCAATGAGCATTATTGCCCCATCCGTAAATTCCAACAGTGAGGCTCAGGAGGGTATAGGACATGGCCAGGTCCACCGAGCTGGTCAGTGGCAAAGCTAGGAAGTATACGACAACCTGTCCTCCTGCTTCCTACCACCCAGTATCCCCTCTACACAAATATCCAGCATTTAATTCTGATAGGCAGAGGTCCCACCCCTACCTCTTCTCCCTTCCCCAGCTCTGGTCCTGGTGTGTGGGGGTTGTCTCTGTTCTAAGGGAGACAAAAGGCAAGAGGAAAAATGAGGCAGGCAAATGCTGGGGGCAGGAGGGTTTGGAGAAATTGTCTGAATGGCTGTACCCTTCTCCCCTCCACCCTGTTCCTTCCCTGGGGAATCTTGGTGAAGAGAGACACACAGAGATGGAGGCCTCTTGTAAAACTAATTAAAAGGCCCTCCAAGCTTGACAAGCAGGTCCTTTGCTCCCCTGAGAACAGGCTCCTGGGCTCAGGTTGGCAGGTGCCCCTCTACCACATTCGGGGAGTGTCTCTTAAGCACCTTGCCCAGCCTCACCTCCAGGGCCATGGCCCCAACCAGAGGTGAGGGGCTCTGTATGCCCCCTCAACCCTCACCCTCTGCCCCAGCACAGGAGGAAAGAGAGAAGACACTGGTCTCGCTTTCCTCCTCTACCCTCACCCTCCTGTTTCTCTTTTGTTTAAATAAATCTCCTTCTCCCAGTCAGAAGAGCCACTTCCTGAGCTCCCAGATCCTGTCACCAGTCTTGTCAAACCTGGCCTCCCACTGCCTCTTCCAAGAAAAGGGGACTTCCCTGAATAGTTCCCCCAAGTCTGCATCCCCCAGCCTGGGAGTGTCCTTTCATTGTAGTTGGAGCCTGAGTGCTCTTGACAAAGTAGGGGAGCTGCATGAACTCTATCACTCGGCCTTTATAAATGCTAGTTCGTCTTCAGGAAACCCTCCACCCACCCTGCCGCCCAAATCTTCATTCAATGCACAGAGCAAATGTGGATGGCTTTACCACTCTGGGAAGCTCCCCACAAATCACACCAGGGTTCATCATCCCCTGCTCAGTGCCCACTATGACCCCCCCACCTTTTGCCATCCCCATCACCCTGTGATGTAACTGTAGACCCAAAAGACGGAGCTCCTTGACAGCAAGGCAGTGCCAGCACTCAGGAAAGGTTGCTCAGGAAAGGTAGCAGGTGCTCAGGAAAGGTTAGGCAGTGACGCAGTTTCCCCATTGCCTGGGAGGTGAGCCCTCAGACGGCTGGATCTCAAGCCTTTAC
Organism: Taxidea taxus jeffersonii; assembly: GCA_003697995.1. NCBI lineage: Eukaryota > Metazoa > Chordata > Mammalia > Carnivora > Mustelidae > Taxidea > Taxidea taxus. Next base: position 34,101 of record ML103263.1, read on the forward strand.
AGATCTAGCACTACAAGATGGCTTGGGGCTGAATCCACCTGCACCTGGGCAGGGCTTGGGTATGCAGAGCACACCACATGCATAGACCATGAGTAAAGCTAACATTAACTGGGCACTTACAAAGGTGCTGGGCGCTGCATGAAGCACTTTACACCCATTATCCTATTTACTCCTCACAATAACTATGTCACATGGACACCATTAGCCCCATTTTCAGATGGGGCAATGGAAGATCAGAGGGTTAATTAAGGTGATCAGAGTGACACTGCTACTTAGTGGCAGAGCCAGTCTTTAAATTGGACCTGTCTGACTCTGGAGTGCAGGCTCTTATCCACACCAGCTCCTGGGTATTCACACCCCACTTCACCACACGTCACCTCCCCCACCCTTGTTTGGGTTTTAGGATCTGTGAGAGTCCTTCACGCAAAGAACCAGAGGCTCAGCTGAAATCGGCAATGCCACCCCTATTCCTCATCCACCCGCCCTCCCCTGCCCCCGGCCCCTTGTGCAGGGACTGAGACTGCCAGAGGACACCATCAAAGGTAAAACATCCCGGTCAATTACACAGTCAATTCTCCGGCTCCAGCAGATAAGCCTCACCTGTCAGATGAAAGCCTTAGCCTGGGCGCCCGGCCACCTGCAAATCATAACTAAAGGGAAGCCCACGGCCTGAGAGGCAGCTGAAAGTCCTGGCTCAGACCCACAGGGACACCTCACCCTGTTTTCTCCTCGCTGCAGCCGCCCAGGCCTCTAGACCCTTTCCCAAGCCAGGAGCCTTACACCTGCCTCCCTTGTATTTTTTTAAATTATTATTATTTTTTATTTTGTTTTGATGAGTGGGAAAGATACTAACATATAAGGTCAAATCAAAGGTAACAAATACCTTCACCTATAGTTAATTGGCTACCTAGCAAACTGGCCAGCATGGATGGGGGCAACCTAGAGGAAAAAGAGATATCCTTGCTGGCCCAAGGCTCAGGGCCTGGCTCGCCAAAGGTCCCAGGTTCAAGGGCAGCTACAGGGTACTCAGAGCCACACACACACTGAAAAGAACTTAAGAGTCACCTTTAAGTGAAGGAGACAGTCTGATCTTGAGCACTTTATCTTCTGAGCCTCCACATGCTCACCTATAAAATGGGTGGGAGTCCTAACAGATCTGTCTCAGAGGCTGCTGTGGGGAATTCACACAGCTCACTTAGGGGAAAGCTTCACAGGGAGCCCAGGGTCATGCACATACATGGGACTGTGACAATTAATAGTGACAATAGTACACACCCTTACAGAGTACTCACATGGAGCAGGCACTGTCCTAAGTGTTTTCCATACATTCAGACTCATTTTAGGGATGCCTGGGTGGCACAGTCAGTTGAGTGTTGGATTCTTGGTCTCAGCTCAGGTCATGGTCTCAGGATCGTGAGATCAAGCCCCACACTGGGTTCCATGCTCTGCACAGAGTCTAGTTAAGATTCTCTCTCCCTCTCCCTCTGCCCCTCCCTCCCGCTGGCTCATGCACTCTCTCTCAAACAAATAAATAAATCTTTTTTAAAAACTCATTTTAGTTTCAGCACAACCCTCCAAAGTAGGAATTATTATTACCCCATTTTAGAGATGAGAAAATTGAGGCACAGGGAGGTTAAATAAGTTACCTAGCTCACCTGGCTAGTGTGTAGCTGCTGCAGGCTTGTGAAGCAGGACAGTGTCGCTCCAGCAGCCTTGGGGGAAAGGTATCCTCACCCTCCAGTCCACCCATACCCCCCCCACCACTGTACCCCAGGTGACTGAGGGCCAGAAAGCCCAAGGTCTCCTAGCTGATAGGGATTTGAGCCCTTTCTTCTCACTGCCCTTTCCCTTTGACTCCCACTCTTCCCCAGCTTTGTCTTCCTGAGCCCAAGTCCCCTCCCATCCCCTACATTCCTAGGTGCAGGGACTATGCGCCCTAGGGGATGGGCAGTGAGGTGACTAGAGGCTGGATGAACATCAGTCACACCATGCTCACACCCCCTGCCACAGGGTCCATCTCTCCCTGTGCAGGTAGCCAGCTGCTGGGCTCCCTACCTTCTCTCCCCATTGCCTGTCCTGTCCAGGGCACCCAAAAGAGCCTTGCAGTGGGGGTGGGGGGCCGCCTGGCAGGGCCATAGCTTGGCACTGGAGAGCTTTGGGCTATGGGTAAGAATTGCTCCACTGGACCTGGCTGAGCTGCCCCTCAGAATCCCCAGACACTCCCACCCACATGCCCAGCTGTGCCCCTGGTTAGACTCAGGGTGCAATCCTCCTCCTCTCCCCTCTCACAAGTCTCCCCTCTCACCAAGGTCAAGTTCCTCTACCTCTTCCTCCAGGAGCCCCAACCTAACCCTTAGAGCAACTGGGCTCCACAGGGCTCTACAGAGGGTACGTAGGGTAAGGCTGCCCCCCACAGGCAGTCAGGGGAGGAGGTTGGTTTGCTCAGAAAACCTGAAATCTCTGTAAACCTGGGGTGGGGTGTCTCTATGCTGGATTGTAGCTGGGACCTTGAGCCTCACCCCCAAACCCTGAAGCTGGGAGAAATCCATCTAAAAGGATATTAAGGCAGGCTCAGAGTAGAGACTTCAGGTGAAGGGGTTCTAAGTCCAGCACCTGGATGTGGGACTGGGGAAGGCGGTGGGGACATAACTTCTGAAGCAGAACTCTCCCCAAGAGCAGGGTCAGAGGACATCCCCCCCAACCACCACCCCACCCCTTTCACTGTCCCTACTGCTTGTTCTGGGGCTTAAAAACTCCCGTCCCACATGTACCCTCCCACAACTCCCAAGCATCCCGAAGTGCCTCCTAGGAGCCAATCAGAATCCCACCTGCTGCAACTGAAACCCAGGCCCAAATTCTCTGGTGCTGGGTGAGTGGGCACAGCGCTGCACCCTCAGGACTGCCTGGAGTAGAGAAGCGGGCAGAGCAAGTCCTGGAAGGGAGCCAGCAGAGTGGGGGAGTGCCAGGGGAAATCTTCAGGACAAGGACAGCAAAGCCAAGAACAGAGCATTTCCTTAAGACAGATGTCTCTGCTTCCTACAGCCCAAAGTCCCATTTCCATTAAGATACCCTCACTGCTCTTTTGCCTAATTGGAACATGTCCATAGGAAGGAGTGCCAACACCAGCAGGAACACCACTAGCCAGCATGAGCAGGGGCTAGCCTGTGGCTGCCCCTGTGGCCAGGCCAGGGCCTGGACACAGCAGCTTCTCCTTGGGTTTGAATGCCAGCTCTACCACTTCCCTTCTGAGCCACGGTTTCTTCTTCTGTTAGGAGGAAGAATAATCCTTGTCTCATTTGGTATTGGGAAGAATTTAAGTGGGGTATTGCTTTGGAAGGTTTTAACACCAAGCCATACAACAACCAACATTCTCAGTGCTCCATACACGTTCAACAGCAAGTCCTTCTAGGCATGGCCTTGACTGGGTGGCTCATCCAGCCATCTTGGGTAACTTGCCCTCTCTGTGCCTCAGTCTCCTCATCTGTAGGGCACAGACAACAATACCCACCACAAGGTTGCCATTACACTTGAATAAGGCAGCATTTGTAAAAAGCTCCTGGCACATAGTAGGTCTGTGCTGAGTCGGAATCATTGGTAACCAAATGCCATTACTCAACTGTTGGACATAGCAAGGAACTCTATTTTGAAGGGAATTCTGAAGCCAGCTGAGGGGTTTCCTGACGGCCCCTCCAATGCTGAGTTTCCTCCACCTGAACAGTCATACCCAGTGTTTTAGGGCCCAAGATTTCAGGGTCAGAGTCCCTGACCCCTCACTGGGGAAGAAGCAAAAAGATGTGCCTATGGATTGGTGATGATCACCGCTGGTTCCCCTGGTGTGGTGTGGACAAGTCAGCTACTTGTCTGCACCCTCACACCATGCTAGACTCACCCCAAACTCTAGCTCTGAGACCATTTGTATCAACTCACTCTCCATCTGTCTGCCTGAGCCCAGGAACCTCCAGGAGGACATAGAGAGTGGGCTTCTGCCTGGCTCCATTCAGGGCTCTGTCCTGAGGATTCCCCAGAGCTGGCCAGCCCTTGGCTGAGACAGTCCTTCTGAGCTGTCATATCTACAGGAGTCAGGCTGTGGCTGGGGAGAGGGCCACTCACAGGAGAAGCCCAGAGAAACAAGGGTCAGAGAATGAGTCACCAGTGACAGACTTGAGAGCAGACCTCATGCCTGCTAAGTCCTGGGCCAGAGTACTTCCTCTGCACTAGCCTTTCTCCTGAGGCCGGGAATGGCTTCCCTGAGCTAGGGAGCCCTGTCTCAACAGTGTTACTCAGTGCACTTAACACTGAGTTCAACTAGATCTGAGTTCAAAGTCTGGCTCTCCCACTTCCCAGGTACTTCACGCAAACCCACTTAAACTCTCTGAGCATCTGTGGATTTTTTTTTTTTGTAATCTGTAAAATGGTGGCATAATTGCTTCCTTCACCAGGGGCTGGGAGGATTCAGAGAGATGATGGAAATAAGTTAGGGAAAAGGACATAGCAAGTGCCTGGTACATGAGAACCATGCAATATGGGGGAGCAGTTGCCACAACCACCCCTCTACAAATTGCTTTATATACACACACACACAGAGGCACACACAGTGTGCCTGTACACAAATGTGTGTACACACCCCACACACACACACCCCACTCAAACAAGCACACACACCACAAACTGCAAATATTAATGAAAAGGAAGAAAATTAAAACCTTAACCCAAAACCTGGGACTTTGTCTCATCCCTGTACAAATTTGCTTTTGATGGCACTTGGGGGAGAGGGAAAAGAGGGAGAATAGGAAGCAGGAGGACCAGACATGATAAGGGGCAGGAATTCACCTAGGAGCTAACAAAAAAGGGACCTGGGTTTTCCACAGCAATCCTGCTCACCTCTCCCAACCGGCCCCTCTGGTCACCTAGCAACAAGCATCTATTCTGAACCCTTCCTCAATCTCCTCAGCAGTGCCTCCCATAACTCCCCATCACCCTCCCTCCAGGCACAAACTGCCCTCGCCTGGAAATCCACCCCTTACGTGTCCCCTGTGCCCACTTCTCAGTGGGAAACACTGCAGTGACCTTGATGACAAGGTGTTCCATGTGCAGGGAAGGGGCAGCCAGCCTGGGCTAAGCAGGATCAGGGCCCAGGAGGAAGCCCACAGTACTGCCCTGAGAAGGGAGAAAGGGCAGAGCCCACTCTGAAACATCCCACCAGAATCCAGAACCATCAGAGAACACTTTTCGGAAGACATGGATGTGAAGACCCAGAGCTGTGTAATGCCAGGGACCAATGTTTAGGGAAAGGCAAAATGGAGCAGGGGAAAGAAGTGAGAAGCACATTCTCTGAGCTTGTACTGACTGTGTGCCGAGCATTTTACACACACTGTCTCAATCCCCACACCCTGTCAGATTAGGACTTCAACCCTCATTTTACCAATTAAGCTGCTGAGGCCAGAGGAGAGAAGTCCCTTGGCCATGGTCAGAGAGCAGATGTGTAACAGCCCTGGGGAGGGAACTCAGATCGGCAGACCCTAGGACACCTGAATCTCAGGGCTGGTGCCAGGCGTCTATGAGACAGAGCCTGCTCAAAAACAGGCCTCTAGGGGCGCCTGGGTGGCTCAGTGGGTTAAAGCCTCTGCCTTCAGCTCAGTTCATGATCCCAGGGTTCTGGGATTGAGCCCACATTGGGCTCTCTGCTCGGCAGGGAGCCTGCTTCCCCCTGCCCCACCCCTGCACCTGCCTCTCTGCCTACTTGTGATCTCGTCTATCAAATAAATAAATAAAATCTTAAAAAAAAAAAAAAAAACAGGTCTCTGAAGAGTGCCCAGCACCCACAGGGCCATCAGGACTTAACCCAGTCAGCACAGCCACCTTCCCCAACCCTTCCAGTAACCCTAGGCTCTGGGCTGCCATGGTGAGTCATCGGGCCCCTTCGGGGTTCCTCCAAGTCCCAAGGTCTCTGACAGGCAATGGCCATCCACCCAATGAGGCTTCCATGCCCTTCTGGAAGCCCTGAGCTGACTCTGGGAACCCAGGGCTCTCTACTACTGAACCAGCACCACTCTGCAAGCTAAGCTCTGCACACAGCTAGCAGCTCTGTGGAGGGGCAGTGAGGGGGAAAGAGGTACTTTCCCCCTGCCCCTCATCGAGGCGGCCAGCACCCCCAAATAGGTGCAGTGTATGGGGTGGGCTGGCAGCATGGAGAGCCCTACCCAGGATGCCAGGAACTGTATTGTTGGGTATGTGCTCACCATGGCCCTGGTTGCAGCCATCATAGCTCTTCTTGCATTCAACCTCCTCTGCTTCACAGCCCCTGCGATCCGGTCCATGGCCCCCAGAACACACGGCCCTCTCTCCCACCTCCACGCCATCCTTTGCCTCACACTGTTCTCCCCTTCCCCATCATCAGTTCTTCCTTTCTCCCTACAGTTCAGCTACTCTCACTGTTGGCTGTACATTAGAATCATGAAGGGACATTCTGGTTCAGTGGGTCTGGGCAAGGCCTGGGCATCAGCATCTTTTAAAAGCTCATGGGGTGAGGGGGCATGTCCCACCATGCCAATATGAGGACTTCTTCTAGTGGAACTGCCTCTTTTCCTCATACCTGAGCCCCAAAGTCACCTCTCCTAGGAAGCCTTCCCTAACCATCCCTCCACCCCCTGCCTGGACAGGGTGCCTCCCCTCTGAGTTCCTGGGTCCCCTGATACCTCCAACTACCAAAGCCCTTAGCACATGATACTATGACTGAGCTTATTACCAACCTGTCTTGCAAAGACAATAGTCAAGTCCACGGCCAGGACTGGGTCTTCCCCATTTCTATGGCCCTAGCACCCAAGGCCTGCTATGAAGAAGAGGCTGTAGAAATGCTTGGTAAATAGAAGAATGAATGAACAGGCCCAGGTGCTAACTGCTCTGCCTACTGGTATCTCTTTCCGTTCTTCCTCACACAAGCCTCCCAGATGGCTAAGCGGCCCAAAGGCCCCTCTGCCTAACCGTCCCGCTCCAGTCGCCCAGCCTTTGCCGATGCAGGGTCGTATGCCAGGAGTGCCCAGCACAAAGGCGTCAACCTCTCAGATCATCCTACCTGTTCCCCAAGACTCACCTGCTTCAGGAGGCACCCATGATTAACCAGGTGGACCCCAACAATCCTCCTTGATTTTAAAACACCCTGGTTACTTCCCACCACTTTCCCCCAACACCTGGTCTTAGAGGGTCAGCACTTGGACCGACCTCACAGATGACGCTCAGCAATAAATTTGGGCCTATGAGTCAAAAGACCTGAGTTCCTGCTGCCAACTTGCTGTATGACCCTGTGCCAGTGACTGAACCTCTTTGTGTCTCAGGTGTCTCATCTATAAATGGGGGAAATAATAGTACCCTCCTCATAGAGTTGCTGTGGGGATTCATGAGTTAATAGACGCATGGCCTTAAAGTAACACTAGGCACAGTGCCTGTTAGGCACTCTTATCGACAAATCACTAGGCTTGCAGCTTTTCCAGCCTGGTGCATTATTTTACCATATCATCGGCCCAAGCCCTCACTCGTAGGCAGAGCCACCAGCAAGGGATAGTGATCATGCCAGACTTCTGGCCCCTCCTCTACTGATATTTCTGTAAAGACAGCCACGGTATACCCAGGCCAGCACCCAGCCAGGACCAGGGCTGGAGGATGATCCACACCCCAGAGCTCAGCCCCAGAATGCAGGCCCACCCTCAGGATGGGGAGAGGAGCCTTTTCTATACATCAGGTTGCTCTTCTGCTTGTTTTTCAGCCTGCAAACCGCCCTCCCCACTACCACCAAGGCCCTGCACACTCTCCCCTCCCTTTAAACAGGTGGGAGCACCAAAGCACGAAAAACATTGAAATTACCAAACGCAGTTTCTCTCCAGAGATGACAAATCTGCAGCAATTTGTATTTCCAAACAGGAACCGCAGTTCCTGAGCAGCTTGCAGGCAGGTTCCCAGCCCCCACTGACCATCTCCTTGCTGGCAGAGAGCCCCCAACTCCACCCCTGCAGAGGAGGGGGAACCACCCCCCCAGCTTCACTCCAGGCTCAGCAGTACTAGCATGGGAAGGGGTTGGCACTGTGGCAGGAAACAGAAAAGAGACCCAGGCAGCAGGAACCTCGGGATGCACTCTGCCACATGTGCTCCCCAGATGTCAGCCAGAGCACACAGCACTGAGTCATGACCCCGGCTGCTGTACGGGCCTCCCTCTAACACACGGTAATGATGCAGCACAAGCGGGGCCACTTTATTTACTCCTGGCTCCCCTACCTGACAGTTGGGTGGTCTTTTTCCCATTTTACAGGAGAGGGTATGTCTGAAGAAGGCCCCGGGGGAGGCCCAAAGTCACTCAGCTAGTAGGACACAATGTTGGTTCTCTCATGTCCCTGACGCTACAGCCAGCATGCTTGCCAACCACTACCTCACACACTCGTTAGACCTTCCTTTTCCCGTCTGCAAATCAGTTTCAACCAATGTTTCTTAATATTTATTTATATATATATATATATTTTTTTTAAAGACCTTATTTATTTATTTATTTATTTGAGAGAGAGAGAGAAAGAGAAAGAGATAGCTCGAGTGGAGGGGAAGGGCAGAGGGAGAGAGTCTCAAGCAGACTCCATGCTGAGTGCAGAGCCCAACACAAGGGATCAATCTCACGACCCCAAGATCATGACCCGAGCCAAAATCAAGAGTCAACTGCATCACCCAGGCACCCTAATATATATATTTACATATAGTTTTTTAAATATACACCTCTTTTTAAATAACATCAAGATCTCATGCCCTGTCAGTGACCTACACTAAGAAAAATGTAGAGGATTTTTTGTTTTCCAAAACGAAATTTTGTTTTCAAAGAGAAGCTCCATTTCCAAAGATCCTAACACCAAAGTTGCTTTTTCATGTGCTAACTCCTCATCGCTCCCAGGAGATTCTGACGTGCTCCTGCAGGATAGGGCCTCCACTGCTCACCCCACTGCCTTTATTTGGGAAGCTCCAGGCTCAGACTCTGGGGCGCGATCACTGCTCATTCCCTATGAAAGGCAGCAGAGCCTGTGTTTGGGGCGCCCCTCTACAGTGAGAGCCTGGGCAAGTCATTTCTCCAAACCTCAGTCAGTAACATGGGAATAAACAGTTGCTGTGAGCTTTGGATGAGCAAATACCTAAAACACGCCTAGAATACTGCCTGGCCTGTGGTAAGCCCTAAGTGTTAACTAAGTTATCTTTTGCCAGCCTCCAGGAAAATTCCTGTAGCAAATGCCTGTCCCATGGCTGGGCCCTGGGAGATCACTTTTTGGACATGTTCCATCACTGTGGTCTCTCACTGCTCATATGGACCCAGGAATATTGTGGGTCCTATCATCTGGGATAACCCAAACAAATCACAGCCTCTGGTTTGTCTGGGTTCAATTCAAACAAATTCAAACAAATCACAGAGTCTGATTTGTTTGGGTTTGATTTCAAATATGAAAGACTTCCATTTCTTCTTATTTGAGAAACTAGCCATCTGGGAAATATTTAAAGTTAGCTCTTTACCTCACTCTACACACCAAAATAAATTCCAGATGGATCCCAGATTTAAACGTAAACAATGAAACCATAAATGTACTTCTAAAAAATGAATCTGAAAGTGGGAAAAACACCTTTCTAAGTAGGACACAAAACCCAGAAACTGTAAAAGAAAAGACAGATCAATTCAACTACATAAAATTATTTTTACATGAAAAAACTGTAAACAAAATTAAAAGACAAATGATAAAGTCAAGGGAACATATTTCAATACATATTTCAGAGAAAGGCCTTATTTCTTAGAGAACTAGAAATGAGTGAGAAAAATAACAAAGACCCAGTTTGAAAAAATGGGTAAAGAACAGACAATCCACAGAGAAAAACAAAAGTAAGTCTCAGACATATGATGTGAGATCCTCAGCCTCATTAACAAGGAAACACACAAAACCAGAAGCACGATACCTATGGCTTTTTATCCATCATTGAAAAAAAAAGTAGTCAATTATACTTCAGTAAAGCTGGAAAAAAATTTTTTTTACTTCAAAGTTTGAGAACATTCTTGGAGAAACAGGAAGTGGCACATTTTGCTGGTGAACTGACAAAATGGGTATAAGAGGCAATTTGGAAAAAAAAAAATTTAAGACTTGATTGATTGACTGATTGATTTTTAGCAAGTGGGGAGTGGAATAGGGCAAGAGGGGAGGGAGAGAGAGAAAGAATCTGAAGCAGACTCCACGCTGAGCACTGAGCCCAATGCGGGGCTCGAGCCCACTATCGAGAGATCACAACCTGAGCCAAAACCAAGAGTCAGTCACTCAACAGACTGAGCCACCCAGATGCCCTCAGCTGTTGTGTTCTGTCCAACATTCACAGCAGCTTGGTCAGCAATGGGAACAGAATGGCCTTCCCAGAAGCAAATTTTTTTTTATTTTTTTTTTATTTTTAAAGATTATTTGACACAGAGAGAGATCACAAATAGGCAGAGAGGCAGGCAGAGGCGGGGGGGAAGCAAGCTCCCTGCTGAGCAGAGAGCCCGATGCGGGGCTCGATCCCAGGACCCTAGGATCATGACCCGAGCTGAAGGCAGAGGCTTTAACCCACTGAGCCACCCAAATGCCCTCCCAGAAGCAAATTTTGAAGAGCCCATCCCAGCTCTTGCCCTGGGAATGTTTTGGCTAAGCAGACGGAACTATTCTTTCTTTCTCGGAAAATCTACCCAAGCAATGGGTGAAAGACTTGCTTAATTAAGGCCAACTAATAGTAACAGTAACAGCTAACATGCTGTGATGTGTTTTCTTTTTTTTATTTAAACATATAATGTAACCCCACCACCCTCTCCCAACACCCCTCCCCCACCACCCTCAGTTTGTTTTATGACATTAAGAGTCTCTTTTGGTTTGTCTCCCTCCTGATCCCATCTTGTTTCATTTATTCTTTTCCTACCCCCTTAACCCCCACCCGCGTTGCATCTCCACTTCCTCATATCAGGGAGATCATATGATAGTTGTCTTTCTCCGATTGACTTATTTCCCTAGTTCCATCCACGTTGTTGCAAATGGCAAGATTTCATTTCTTTTGATGGCTGCATAGTATTCCATTGTATAAATATACCACCTCTTCTTTATCCATTCATCTGTTGATGGACATCTAGGTTCTTTCCATAACTTGGCTATTGTGGACATTGCCGCTATAAACATTCGGGTGCACGTGCCCCTTCGGGTCACTACGTTTGTATCTTTAGGGTAAATACCCAGTAGTGCAATTGCTGGGTCATAAGGTAGCTCTATTTTCAACTTTCTGAGGAACCTCCATGCTGTTTTCCAGAGTGGTTGTGCCAGCTTGCATTCCCACCAACAGAGTAGGAGGGTTCCCCTTTCTCCCGCATCCTCACCAGCATCTGTCATTTCCTGACTTGTTAATTTTAGCCATTCTGACTGGTGGGAGGTGATATCTCATTGTGGTTTTGATTTGTATTTCCCTGATGCCGAGTGATGTGGAGCACTTTTTCATGTGTCTGTTGGCCATCTGGATGTCTTCTTTGCAGAAATGTCTGTTCATGTCCTCTGCCCATTTCTTGATTGGATTATTTGTTCTTTGGGTGTTGAGTTTGCTAAGCTCTTTATAGATTTTGGATACTAGCCCTTTATCTGATATGTTGTTTGCAAATATCTTCTTCCATTCTGTCAGGTGTCTTTTGGTTTTGTTGACTGTTTCCTTTGCTGTGCAAAAGCTTTTGATCTTGATGAAGTCCCAGTAGTTCATTTTTTCCCTTGCTTCCCTTGCCTTTGGCCTTGTTCCTAGGAAGAAGTTGCTGGGGCTGAGGTCGAAGAGGTTGCTGCCTGTGTTCTCCTCAAGGATTTTGATGGATTCCTTTCTCACGTTGAGGTCCTTCATCCATTTTGAGTCTATTTTCATGTGTGGTGTAAGGAAATGGTCCAATTTCATTTTTCTGCATGTGGCTGTCCAATTTTTCCAACACCATTTGTTGAAGAGGCTGTCTTTTTTCCATTGGATATTCTTTCCTGCTTTGTCGAAGATTAGTTGACCATAGAGTTGAGGGTCTATTTTGGGGCTCTCTATTCTGTTCCATTGATCTATGTGTCTGTTTTTGTGCCAGTACCATACTGTCTTGATGATGACAGCTTCGTAATAGAGCTTGAAGTCTGGAATTGTGATGCCACCAACTTTGGCTTTCTTTTTCAATATTCCTTTGGCTACTCGAGGTCTTTTCTGGTTCCATATGAATTTTAGAATTATTTGTTCCATTTCTTTGAAAAAATTGGATGGGATTTTGATAGGCATCGCATTAAATGTATAGATAGCTTTAGGTAGCATAGACATTTTCACAATATTTATTCTTCCAATCCACAAGCATGGAATATTTTTCCATTTCTTTGTGTCTTCCTCAATTTCTTTCATGAGTACTTTATAGTTTTCTGAGTACAGATTCTTTGCCTCTTTGGTTAGGTTTATTCCTAGGTATCTTATGGTTTTGGGTGTAATTGTTAATGGGATTGACTCCTTAATTTCTCTTTCTTCTGTCTTGCTGTTGGTGTAAAGAATGTGATGTGTTGGGTGCCTAGGTGGCTCAGTGGGTTAAGCCTCTGCCTTCAGCTCAGGTCATGATCTCAGGATCCTGGGATCGAGTCCCGCATCGGGCTCTCTGCTTGGCAGGGAGCCTGCTTCCTCCTCTCTCTGTCTGCCTTCTGCCTGCCTCTCTGCCTACTTGTGATCTCTCTGTCAAATAAATAAATAAAATATTTTTTTTAAAAAAAGAATGTGATGTGTTTTCTAAAAGCCAAACAGAGGTAAGCATTTACCTCATTCCTCATACAACTTTGTCAGGTAGGTATGGTTATTCTTTCCAGTTTAGAGAAGAGGAAACTGAGGCTCTAACTTGGAGAGATTCACACAGCAGGTAAGTAAGTGGCAGAGCCCACACTTGGGCCTGGGTCTCTGTTCCATCAGCCCTGCCCAGGTGGGTATTCTGTGCACCTGGTAGTTGCATTTCTCTATATAAGCCACAGGGTAGCATCCTGTGGTGTACATCGGGTTCTTCTATGTATGTGTCATTGTGAATCAGCCCCAAAGACAACCTTTCTAAGCACAGGACAAAATTAGGGCTTGGAGCTTAGGAGGCATGGGCCAGCTCATAGGACTCATCCAGCCCATGTGAGGCACACACTTCTGTCATTATCACCACTTCAAAGAGGCAAACAGGCTCGAGGTGACATACCTAGGAATGGCAATTGTCTCCTGCCTCCTTCCTACTGCATCTCTCTGTGGCACCTCAATGCCTAAGAAACCGAGGCAAAGGCTCGAGGGCAAGCAGAGGGCAGGCAGGGTGATTGTGGCCCCCTGCCTGCTCTTATAATGAGAGGTCCCTGAACAGAATCAGAATTCCATCCAGGGCCAGTGAGCCCCATCTCCTCGGGCACAAGGGCAGGCACACCTGGGCTGCCAGCTGTCCCAGCCAATGACCTTCCCAGTAAAGGCAGGGTCAGCACTGGGGGAGAGGTGTGCAGTAAGAGTACAGCTTCCTAGAACCCTTTAGCACAAGATAAATTGTTGCCTCTGGTTTCATTTCTCCCTCCCTTGCCCCCACCCTATGGGGCTTCCTAAAACAATAAGAAAACACATTTCTCATCACTGCGTTTTATCCTTCAGGCAGGGAACGGGAACCGCGCATCCGGTCCCAGGCTTGAAATGAAGAGGGGTGGAGAAGCCCAGGGCCAGTGGAGTCCAGGAAGAGACTCAGAGGGGAAGATGGCTGGAAACGAAATTCTGGGGAGACAGGGCATTGCTTCTCTACTATTACTACATTACTTCTACATTACATTACTTCTATACATTACTTCTCTACTTAGAGTGTGAATCATGCTTTCACTCAACTAGTATCCCTTGAGGTAGGCCCCATTTTATGCTGGACAGACAGAAAAGAGAAAGACACAGTTCAGGATTCACAGTGTAATGGGGGACACTAACCTATAAGCCACTAGCTATACAGATTATAGCATTCCACAAACTCAAATAGGGGAAAGTCTGGGCTTTCAGGGAGCAAGGACCAGGGAAGTCTTCACTCTGGCTATGAGAAGACTTTGCAGAGGACAAGGCATTTGTGCTGCTCTTCAGAAAGGCAGGTGACATGGGAGGAAAAAATGTCCATTTCATAATGGCATTCTAATACTGCACAGTAAATGTGTATAAGGCTTTACAGTTTGCAAAGGTCCCATCGTCTTAGTTCATCCTGTGCCATCCCTGTGAAGCAGGGCTTATTCTATAACTCTCACTGTGGATGAGGAAACAGAGGCCCGGGGGTGAAGTGGCTCCAGCCAATCAATGGCAGAACTGGAATTCAAGCTCAGGTTTGTCTGACTCCATAAACCTGTGCTCTTTCTCAAGGATGCCAATTTATCCCCAGGAAGAGGGTGCTGCAGGGAAGACAGATTGGAGTGGGCCCAAGGTAGGGTTAGGGAGAGCTGTGAAGAAATGCCCACGGCTCCCTGAAACAAGTCAGCTGCCCCCCAGACCCAGACCAATCCACCCACATTGTGAGGTGTGAGCTGAGCGATCCCCTGCCCTTGCGGTAACATTCTCAGTCAGCCAGACAGCCCTAGTGGACAGTGGCCATGGTTAGATGATGCCGTTTAAAGACGATGCCGTCTGGTCTGTCAGCTTAGATTTGCTCTTGCCTGTAATTATGGAGATATATGGAATCAGCTGCCATTTTGAAAATGAACTGAAGGAAAAGGAACAAGGACTTAAAATGTACCAGGTACTACACTGTATTATTCATTCTCACTGGCTCCTCCTGATTACCCTACCAAGGGAAATACTACAATCCCCATCTCACACAAGAGGAAACTGAGGCCCAGAAAGGTGAAGCTATAGCCCTGTGTCTCCACCCAGACCCTGAGCTCATGATCCTTCCCTTGCACTGTAAACGTCCAGAAGAGGAGCAATCACAAGTGCTCAGGACCTGAGGAGCTGAGGACCACCATCTGGCATCCTCCTGGATATCCTAGGGATCTCCACAGAGACCACCTCACCTTTTAAGATGATCAGTGTCAATAATCCTAATTTAGTGCTAACATTGATTTATCAGAGCACAACCCTGGGAGTGGCAGCCACAAAGTTAAACCAAATCACAAGAGAGAACCATTTTCTTATCTAAGGAAGTGTGAACCTAAGAAATAAAAAGAATATAAACAGAAAAGCATCTCCTCAGGGTCAAAGGTCATTGAAGCCTGGGGACAAGAGGATAATTCAGGATCTCAAGAGGCCAACAGATTCGAAGCCTGACCATATGTTGTGGTGGCTTAGGAGGGCCCTCCTAAGTGCCCTCCTAAGGGCCGTAGTGAACTGAAGAACTGCATAATGAAGGCCCCTAATCCTGGGGCGCAGACTGCGTACCCACCTCCTTCTTTACTTATGGAGTCCCTGACAAAGCATTTCAATATGGAGCTGAGCAGGTTCCATCAAGGCCACTGATAAGAATAGAATCCAGCCAGCATCATGGCCTATAACTGATTATTATGCAACCTCAACTGTCTGAGAAAGTGACCCCCAAAACCACTTAGGAAGGTATAATTATCTCCTTACTGGGTAAAAATCTTCTATCCTCAAAGATAGAAATGTTTAGAAGTATCCTCAAGGATAGAAATTCAAACCCACGGGATATTTTTAGATGTTAAAGGGTCCGTGCATATTGGCACCTTAAGTACTTGTAATGTTTTGAGAATTTGGCCTATTTGAATAGCAAGTTGGCCTTTAGTTCCGATCTAAAATGTAATTTAATAATTGAGTTAGATTTGTGATTTTAAGGTGAAAAAATCATCTTAAAATTCATATGTGTTAAGTGTTGGAACACTTAAGATAACTTAAGATTCCCTTGCATTTATAAGAATTTCTTAATTACTGGGACGCCTGGGTGGCTCAGTTGGTTAAGCGGCTTGGCTGCCTTCGGCTCAGGTCATGATCCCAGCATCCTGGGATCGAGTCCCGCATCGGGCTCCTTGCTCGGCAGGGAGCCTGCTTCTCCCTCTGCCTCTGCCTCCCTCTCTGTCTGCCTGCGCTCGATCTCTCTCTCTCTCTCTAACTAATAAATACATTTTAAAAATCTTAAAAAAAAAAAAAGAATTTCTTAATTACTTGGTAAGCTTTGTCGGTTAGGTAATAAATTGTAGTACTTAAAAATAAGATGAAATATATTAAGTACATCAAATGATATTTTAAATATTTGAGGATGTTTGGCTAACTTTGTAAGTGGAACAAATATCATCCAAAGGCTCCTTGAAATGTCTGTTAAAATTTTGGTAGACATAAAAAGAAAAAGAAAAATTTTTTAAAGCTAAATCTTAAGGGGCGCCTGGGTGGCTCAGTGGGTTAAAGCCTCTGCCTTCGGCTCAGGTCATGATCCCAGGGTCCTGGGACTGAGCCCCGCATCGGGCTCTCTGCTCAGCGGGGAGCCTGCTTCCTCCCTCTCTCTCTCTGCCTGCCTGTCTGCTACTTGTCATCTCTGTCTGTCAAATAAATAAAATCTTAAAAAAAAAAAGAAATCTCAGTGACACAGAGGACTTCCTATCTCCATCTTCTGGGCACTGAATGCTGGAGCCAAGACTCTGAACTGGGGCAGCTGGGGTTTCAGAACTATGTCTTAAGCCCTGTGCCATGGTTCCCATGTAAGAAAGAACCCCCTTTCAGGGCTGGCTTGGAAACACCAGTGAAACAACCTTGTGTTCGTGAGTGTTAGAGCTATAGCTCCTGTCCTCATGCCTGGATTTTGGCTCTATGGCACTGCTATTCACTATATGTTCCAAGAACTAGCAGCACAAGCATCACCCAGAGGGTTGTTGGAAATGCAGAATCTTAGGCCTCACCCCAAACCTCATGGATGAGAACCCGCATTCACGGGATGCCCAGGTGGTGTGGCTCCCCACCAGAGTCTGAGAAGCTCTGCTCTACAGTACTTCTTTGGATCAACCTCACTCTACCTGGCCAAACAAGTTGCTGCTCCTTATCCCTGTCACCAGAAGACGCCAGCCTCCTGGGGATATGCGCAGTGTGGGTAAGAGAGGGGCAAAGCCACCTGGCCCAGGCCTTGGCGAGTGTGGGACTCTCCCACCACTCCAAGTTCTACTAGCAGTTGCTGAGAAAGGTAAAGTTTATTGAACTGCCCAAGGCCACGATAATCTTTAATTATGCCATTAATGTTGGTCTCCCCCCAGGTAGCTGTTATGCCGGCTGTTACGGTGTTGCCCTGGCTTTAAACAGCTTGCAGATTTCTTTACAGCATTAATGGAAGTTCTGCAAATTGATTTGGGGAGATTAGATGGAGAGAGGCTGGCGTGACTTGTTGTGAAGCCCATTCTAAGCAGCTCAGCTCCTCCTGCCCTTGATTCCCATGCAGGGCAAGAGGAGAAAGAAAGAAACATCAGGAGATGTGGGTTCTGGGCCTGGGCCTCCAAAAGCAGGCTTGTGACCCAAGCCTGTCACTTCCTGCCTGGGCCTCTCCTTTAAAATGAGCAGGTTGGGGGGCACCTGGGTGGCTCAGTGGGTTGAAGCCTCTGCCTTCAGCTCAGGTCATGGTCCCAGGGTCCTGGAATCGAGCCCCACATCGGGCTTTCTGCTCAGCGGGGAGCCTGCTTCCCCCTCTCTCTCTGCCTGCCTCTCTGCCTACCTGTAATCTCTGTCAAATAAATAAATAAAATCTTTAAAATGAGCAGGTTGGGCTAGCCCAGATTTACCAATGATTTCTCCTGGCTTGCATGAGTCCAGTGTCTAAGTCTCAGAGGATGCCAGAATGGCTTGCCTTCGAGGAAACGAGCTTCCTTCCTTCCTGCTTTCCCTCATCCATCCATTCACTCACCTCTGCATTCAGTACACATGATAGGACCTGTAGGAGGCTCTGCAGTGGGCCCTGAGGACATAGGTATCAATCAGCAGCTTCTGGCTGGCATATAGTCACCCTCACCATGGGCTGAGCTCTGCACCAGGTTCAGAGTACACTGCCTGCCTCCATCATTCCCTCAGCTCCAAGACTCACAGTGGAAGGACCAGAAGAGACCGTGAGATGGGGCAGAAAGAGAACAGATATTGTGCCAGGCCTGGGTTCTGGAGCCAACTCTGGCTCTAAGTCTGTGTTAGTGATTTGGGCAAGTCACTTTCTACGCCTACCCACTAGTCTCCTTTTCTGGAAAATGGGGAAATGGGGATGATGACTCCTGTTCTATCTTGCTGGGGGGTGGGGCGGGGAAGTGCAGGGAGGGCTACTGTTGAAAAGAATGTCATTAGTGAACCCAAGGGCCTTTTGTATGTGATGGGGGAGAAGCACTGCCATCTATTCAATTGCCAGGGAGCTGCCCTCCCCATCTCCAAGAAATCCAGCCATGGGGCAGAATATCCAGGGGATCAAGCCTTGGATAACATCTCCATTACCCCTGCCATAAGTGTCATAAGTGACTGTGACCTCAAAGCCTTTAAAATATTCCCAGGGAAACAGGCAGGGCAGGGACAACAGGAAAAGAGACTGAGGGTGGAAAGAAGCAGTCAGAGGCAGGATAAAACCAGGGTCTGCCCCCACTCCCTGAGAAGGCCCTCATCCCTAAACCATCCCATTGCACAAAGCCAAGGGCCCATCTTGACTTCAGTATCCCAGAGGGGAAGAAGCTGACTTGGGGAAGTGGCCTGGCCAGACACAGGGAAGTTAAGAGATGCTTTGGGGTTCCTGGCTCCCCTCATGTCCAAGGTGCCTTCCTCTAAGCTGGGCCACCCCTGCATCTCTGGCCTTGTTACTCTAGCCACCAGCTTCTGGGTTTTAGCTCCTCTCTCCACCCTTTCTGATAAGCTGGCTAACACAAGCTCCTAAATTTTGCCCCACACCACTGCCCCAGGACCCCAAAGCCTCTGTAACCTAAGGGCTCACCTGGCCCACCCCCTCCATCATCACTGCCACTGGCAGCAAGAAGGGTTTATGGGTCTGTATTCTAAAATTAGGTTTTCAATTAAAGTTGAGTGGTATGAGAAAAGGCAGCCCCTCTCTGAGGCTTCCTCTCAAAACAGATGGTTGGAGCATTTTTAATTAATGAGAGATGTGCAGATGGGGGCCCTTAAAAGCCTGCAGCAAAATGCCGAGGCTGGCAGTGGTAGTGGAGCAGGCTCGTCCTAAGCAGGCCCTGGGTCAGGAGGTGATCCCCAAGTTGGAGAAGGAGTCCTGTCCTTCAGCCCTGTCACTCTGTGGCCAGCCCAGTCTGCACCCCTGGGCCTGCCCTGAGGATGAGAAAGTCTTGCACCCTGGATTTTCTGCGCTGTAGCAGCAAGCAGTAAAGGAGGGTAGGAGGGCAAGTGGCTAACACAGTGACCAGTTGTACCTGAGGTCAATTGTTTGATCCTTGTGGCTATTAAAACGGAGACAATGTATATGAATTTACTTTGTAAACTAATTATAACTAACTTTAATTACAGGAACAGAGGGGCCATCTGGGTTGCTCATTTGGTCAAATAACTGACTCTTGATTTCGGCTCAGATCATGATCTCAGGGTCATGAGATGGAGCCCCACATCACAGGCTAAGCACCGAGTGTACTTAAGATTCTTTCCCTCTGCCCTTCCCCTGCTTGATCTCACTCACGCTCTCTCGCTCTCTCTAAAAATAAATAAACAAATAATTACAGGAGCAGAGGATCTGGAGCCAGGAGAGAAAAGAGGGGTCCCAGAACAGCACCCCAAGCCTTGATGTTGAAGCCCACCAGGTGACAATCAGCCTCCCCCACCCAATCTCAACCCAGAGTTCACCCCC
This sequence comes from Taxidea taxus jeffersonii, assembly GCA_003697995.1. Lineage (NCBI taxonomy): Eukaryota > Metazoa > Chordata > Mammalia > Carnivora > Mustelidae > Taxidea > Taxidea taxus. The sequence continues at coordinate 53,902 of ML103263.1, forward strand.
AACCTTAGGCTTAAAAAGGAAAAAATGGTCAGAGAAAGGTCAGTGTTATCCAGTATCCCACTTCATCAACAAAAGCTGCTGGAGCCCCTACTATGTGCCAGGGACTTTTCTAGGCACTGAGCACTCAGATGGAAACAGAAAGCACTTCCCATTCCAGTGCAGGGGAGATAAACAATTAACAATTAGCATTTTTATTGAAATCCCAGGCAGTGATGCCTGGTCTGAGGAAAAATAAAGCAGACAATACAGAACATGGCAGGAGGAAGGGTAATTTAAAAAAAAAAAAAAAAAAGTGTGTTAAGTGAGGGAGTAAGGCATGCGGGGACCTGGGGGAAGAATGTTCTAGGCTGAGAGAAAAGCCAAGTTCCCCAGACAGAAACAAGTGTGGTGGGAGAAACAGCAGGGAGACTGGTATGGCTAAAGAGAAGTGAATGGGGGTGGGGAAGGCAAGAGCTGAGGCTGCAGAGGTGGGTGGGATGGTACAAGATAAGGCCTGTTAGGCCACAGTCATGGATGGAGGCTGAAGATACAGGAGAGCCCTCCTGACAGGAGCCTTCCTCCCATTTCCACCGCAGCAACATCCCCCCACTCCCAAGTGCAAGCTCTGCTGCTGCTTAAGGTTCTAGGAGGAGGAGGAGGAGGTGGCAAATTCTTTGTCACCCACTAAGGCATCGCCAAAGAGAAGCGGGGTGGTGAAGGAGGGCTGCCTAGGTGGCCGCAAGCACCAGAGAAGAGGTGCTTCATTATTCACGAGAGACAAGAGGATGTGAATCGCCACGGAGAAGAGAAAAGAGCATTGGTGGAGACAAGGTGCCAGAGGAAGGAGAATGACAAATGAAGGTAGCAGCTAATGCCATGTGTGGGGAACTGTTCTGTATCAAGTCTCCTCATCTTCCCAACAAGTCTGTGAGGTCTGTGTATTTTATAGGTGAGGAAACTGAGGCACAGAGCAGTTAAGTACCAGCCAGTTAAGACAGCAGAGAGCCAAGCCATGCTGGCTGGAGCCAGGAGAGAAAACAGGGCTCCCAGAACAGCAGCCCAAGTGCTGGAGAGGCAAAGATAAGATTCCAGTACGAGGTTTGCCTGGCTCCAGATCCCTTGTTCTTCCATTCATCCAAAAGCACTGATGGGCATCTACGAAGTGGCACTGAACCAAGTATTCAAACATGGGGAAAGGCACAGCCCTTAGAAGGAACCCTTGGTTAGTGCCCTTGTCATCGACATGTCTTACTCAGCCCCCTAAGGAACATTCATTTTATTCCTGGCCACAGCTAGCGAGAGCCAGGGGGTGAGGAAGAACACTCCTGAGCTCCTGCTCTGAGCTTGGTTTTTTTGTGCATGACATCCCGGAACCCTTCTGTCAGCTAGCTCAGCAAGGCAGATGTGGCTGGGACTGCTCTGCCTATCCTCTGCCACGCTTCCCTACTTCTATAGCCTGAGAACTCTGGTTTTAATGAGAATGTCAATGAGCCTAACTAAAGATCACATTTTAAAGTCTCTATTGCAATTAGGTAGAGCCATAAGACTTAACTGTAGCCAACGAAATGTCAAAGTCATTGTGTGGGACTTCTGGAAAAGATCTTTAAATCAAAGAGACTCCTGAGCTGAGCCCTTTCTCCTGCTTCCTGCCTGGAACTCAGCTATGATGGCTGAAGTTCCAACAGACACCATGGATCATAAAGGCAACCCTGAGGATGGAAATCTTATGTTCAGAATTATGCAACGAAAAAATTAGGGTCCTGGGTCCCTGATGCTACAGAGGATGCTACTTCCAGCTTACCCACATGTATGTGTAAGGTCAAGCCTGCATCTCTAGAAAAGAACTCTCAGCTAATGTCTAGGAGGAGAAATATTTTCCTAGGAATATTTTCCCTAGGCAGAAATATTTTCCCTATACTGTAGGGAAAATGGCTTTATAGGCCTTATGGTCTTTCAGGAACATTACCCAACCCCCCCCCCACACACACACACAAATACCTACACAAGTTTCATCAGTCATAGTCTGCGGTAGAGGCTAACAGTGTGTCCAACGGAGAAACAGGAAAGAAAACTCATCTGACACAACCCTCTGGCATAGTCTCGAGCATCCAACCTGCCTCCAAGCAGCAGGATCACGGTCCTACTGCTAAATCTGTGTTGACACTTCTTGAGCTCTAACAGCTAAAGCCAGAAGCTTGCAGGGTTATTGTCACTTGTTGATTTTTACTCTATTTATGTCACCAACTACCATTCTCTTATGGATACCACAGACAGTAATAAAAATAATAGCTAAACAGCTGTTAAGTATAAAACATGGACCAAGCACTGAGTAAAGCAATTTATATATGCTAATTTATCCCCACAAGAATCCTCTAAGATAGGAACAGTATTTTCCCTCCTTAACAGATGAGAAAACTTTGGTTAATTAACTGGCCCCAGGTCCCACAGCTAAAAGATGATCAAGACAGAATATGATCCCACGCACTCTGGTTCCAAGGTGAGCATTCTTAACTGCCAGCACAACCCTGTTACACAAAGACAACCACGTGACAGAGGGAGTCTCCAGCAGCGTCTTCCGCAGAGGATAGCCCATCACATTCTCTGACCCAGATCAGGGGTGAGGGAGAAAAGAGTACTCGTTGAGGCTGAAGTTTAGTGAAGACAAAAAGCCAGGTAATAAAAACACTATACAAATGGGTTGATTCCTGAATGGCTGGAGTTTTCTCCAGTGGTACCATCTTCCAGAGGACATCTGGAAATGCAAGGGCATTCTTGGCTGTCATAAGAAATGGAGGTATACTGTCTGAGCGCCAGGGATGTGAAACATCCAACAATGGATAGAACAGTCAAGCACAATAAATAGTGCCTCCCATACATCAACAGCACCTCCACCAACAAACACAGCATACGGCGCAGGGGCCTTGCATATAACTCAAGGGCTACAGAAGAAAGAGGCAATAGGAAAGATCCTTTAAAGCTCACTGCTTTTGCAGCCTTACCCTATGCATCTTGAGCTTTTTGTGAAGCACCTGCCAGGCAAGCATATGGCCCAAACCTGTTCTGTAACCTCTGCATCTACATTTATCTCCAAGGCATGGGCAGGAGCCAGAGTTAGGCCCACAGGCTGTTTGTCCAAGACACTTGGCTCCATCCTGGCCCAGGCAATGAGCAGACAGAGGGTTATGCCAGCTGATTCTGGGACCAAGTAACTGAGAAATGCTGAGAAAATCTCAGAGGGAAGGAAACTGCAGTCATCGCTCATTGTGACTGTCATCAGCTCGGTTCTGTACCATCGAGAACTCTACTGAGCATGGAGAAGATGGCAAATCTGGTCATGGGAAAACCATTCTTACCATCTGTAGGCTCTGGGGAAATATCAGCACTCTGGTAACTCTCTCTCTGTCCTCAAAAATAATCCCCCCCTCAGTAAAGGCTCCAATTTAGATGCTCAAGTCTCCTTTTTTTTTTTTTAAGATTTTATTTATTTATTTGACAGACAGAGATCACAAGCAGGCAGAGAGGCAGGCAGAGAGAGAGGAGGAAGCAGGCTCCCTGCCGAACAGAGAGCCCGATGTGGGACTCGATCCCAGGATCCTGAGATCATGACCTGAGCTGAAGGCAGAGGCTTAACCCACTGAGCCACCCAGGCACCCCTCAAGTCTCCTTTTTATTTTCTTTTAATATTTTATTTTTATTTATTTATTTGAGAGAGAAACAGTGAGAGAGAGCATGAGCGAGGAGAAGGTCAGAGGGAGAAGCAGACTCCCCGTGGAGCTGAGAGCCCAATGTGGGACTCGATCCTGGGACTCCAGGATCATGACCCGAGCTGAAGGCAGCTGCTCAACCAACTGAGCCATCCAGGCGCCCTCAAGTCTCCTGTTTAAAGAAAGGCTAACATTAGGGCTCCTGGGTGTCTCAGTCAGTTAAGCATCTGACTCTTGGTTCCAGCTCAGGTCATGACCTCAGGGTCATGAGATTGAGCCCTGCACTGGGCTCCACACTCAGAACGGAGTCTACTTGGGCCTCTCTCACTAAAATAAATATATATTTTTAAAAACCCTTAAGGGCTAATATTTATAAAATAACTAAACAGCAATGTAGTCAAGAATCCATAATAAAGGGGCACCTGGGTGGCTCAGTGGGTTAAAGCCACTGCCTTCAGCTCAGGTCATGATCTCAGGGCCCTGGGATCGAGCCCCACGTGGGGCTCTCTGCTCAGCAGGGAGTCTGCTTCGTCCTCTCTCTCTGCCTCCTCTCTCTGCCTACTTGTGATCTCTGTCTGTCAAAAAATACATTAAAAAAAAAAGAGAATCCATAATAAAGGGGCACCTGGGTAGCTCAGTCAGTTAAGTAACTGCCTTTGGCTCAGTCATGATCCCAGGGTCCTGGGATCAAGCCCCACATCGGGCTCCCTGCTCAGCAGGAACCCTGCTTCTCCTTCTCCTGCTCCCCCTGTTCTCATTCTCTCTGTCAAATAAATAAACAAAATCTTAAAAGAATCCATAATCAAGTCTATGGTGCAAGGCAATCTTTAGAAATAGCTTAGCCGCTTGTTTTTCACTAAAGCACTGAATCACTCATCTTCTAAACTCTAAAACACTGATCTTCCAGTTTTCCATTTCTGTCCCTTTCCTTTATAGCCTAAAGATCTGTCTAGGAAAAGTACAGCTGAAGATTAATTCATGAGGCCCTTGATTTCCTTGTTGATAAGCTTAAAGACCTCAATCTAGAATAGGATAAGGAAAGTAAGTCTATTTATAGAGTCACTGGGGATGTCCTTAATGATTGTATTCCTGTTACCCTAGATCTCTTTGACAATTATATAGGCAGCTGTAAAAGAAGAGTGAATGGATTGTTACAAGACCTTAATACTTAGAGATATTAAACTGAATTACGTTCAAGAGCCAAAACTCTGGGATGGCAGTGGTGTTGTGGGAGGCTGGGAGGATAGTAATGTATGACTATCAGATAGGATCAAAACATAAAACAATAGTGATGGCACCAATAAAGTGATCTCAAAGAGAGAGTTATTGTTATGGAAAAGGCTGTTAAAAAAAAAGGTAAGAAACAAACTGTTAGGAGAATGGCAGACGGGGGATAACGATTCTTGGCTCATGAAACTTTAACTGAAACTGAGAGGTTTATGAAATAACTTGGGACAAAGTCTTTTTTTTTTTTAATTTCTAAGGGAACTGTCATGAATTTTTTACATACTAAAAGTTGACTACTCTACAGAGGCACCTGGGTGGCTCAGTCCATTAAGTGTCTGCCTTTGCCTCAGGTCTTGATCCCAGGGTCCTGGGACTGAGTCCCGTGTGGAGCAGGGAGCCTGCTTCTCCCTGTCCCTCTGCCATTCCCCTAGCTTGTGCTCTCTGGTTCTATCTCCCTGTCAAATAAATAAATAAATATTATTTATTTAAGTATTTTTTAAAACTATACTGAATTTAAGGGGAGGTTTTCCTCATGAGGAAACCCAAACAGAGTGATAAACTCTAAAGGTGAATAGCAGAAGCCCAGGAAAATAAGAAACTAGATATAAGATCTAGTTCAGATGTCAAGGTGTTTTTTTTTTTTAAAGATTACAGGTGTCAAGTTTTTGATGCCCACACAGAAGGAAGGCCGCCGTTGAAGGAAGGAGTTGATGATACTAGGCCCCAAGGGAAAGAAGAGACTTTGAAAGCCACCTCTTCATGATGCTAGGCAAACTCTACCCACTTACCAAATTAACAGTAAGTAAACTTGCTCTGCTTAGGGCTCCTACAAGAAATGGAAGCCCAAAGTCTGCACCATGCTCACACACAGATGAAGAATTTATGCTATTTGATGGGACACCTGGGTGTCTCAGTCAGTTAAGTGGCCAGCTCTTGATTTTGGCTCAGGTGATAATCTCAGGATCCTGGGATTGAGCTCCACATCAGGCTCCCCAGTCAGCAAGGAGTCTGCTTGAGGATTCTCTGGCTCCCTCTCCTGAGGTCTCTCTCCCCACTCATGCTCTCCCTCTCTCTCAAATAAATTAAAAAAAAAAAAAAAAGAACAAACTTAACCCTGTGTAGCTACAAAAAACTACTGCACTAATAAGAGAATTTGGCAAGGTTGTGGAATACAAACCCAGTATGAAGACTCTACAAAGGACCTACAATACAGTGATGAACAATTTAAAAGTACAATTTTTATAAAATATCCAATTCATAATAGCTTCCAAAATGAGACACATAGGAATAAATTTAGCCAAAGATGCAATGCATTTTTATATAAAACATCTAAAGCTTTATTGTAAACAAAACATTTACTAATCTAAAACAACTGAAGCACTGGGGTGGGTGGGTGACTCAGTCAGTTAAGCATCCAACTGTTGATTTTGGCTCAGGTCATGATCTCACGATGGTGGAATCAAGCCCCCATCGGGCTCCACGCTCAGCATGGAGTCTGCTTGAGATTCTCTTTCTTCTTCCCCCCTGCCACTCACCCCACTCACTCTCTCAAAATAAATACATAAAATCTTTTTTAAAAATAAATAAAAATAAAACTGAAGCACTTAGGAAGATAGTTTATGAGTAAGAGGTGTGTATATATACTTAGATATTCATTTCCACCTGAAATCACCTATAAAATTATTGCAATTCTAATCAAAACACTAACTCAACAAGCTGATCCTAAAATTCATATGGAAGAAGGAAAAGATGAGATCCAGGAAGAGCCAAAATAATTTTGAAGAAAATGAAGAAGGGGCTGGGGGCACCCTATCACATATCAAAACTTTTTTATAAAGTTTTAAGAATTAAAGCAATATTGTTATAATAACAATCTACCCAGACCAAGGGAACAAAATATTTAAATCAGAAACAAATGCAAGTTTTAAAATTTTTTCAATCCAAGGGAATACAATATATGATAGAGGTGATAACATAACTCAGCCAGCCTGAGAACACTTCGTTGGCAATGTAGGGAGACAAAAACAAGATCCACAACACACACTATGCACAAAAACAAATTCCAGATAAATTAAAGGCCTAAATGTGATAAGATTTGAAAACTCATATTTTAAAGATCTTTATTAATGAAATAGAGAATTTCTTGTAGAGACACAAAAAAATTGAAAAGAAAAATATGACAAATTTCAGTCTATAAAAACAAAAATGTATATCAAATTCTTCTGTGTATTTTGCAAAGGTGAGAAGGCTTCAGTCTGGAAGAAAATATTGTAAAATACAGATAGATAGATAAGTAGAGATAAAACCCCACATACACCAACCTGAAAGACAAATCCAATGAAAAAAATGGTCAACAATGTGAATAGGCAATTCTGTAGAACTCAAAGTGGCCAATAGATTTATGAAAATATGTTCAATTACACTAGTAATCAAGGCAACTGTGTAAGATGAGCTTTAATTTTATATACCTCAGATGGGCAAAAATTCAACTTTAAAAATATAAGACCTAGCAAGGTTGTAAGGGCATGGAACAACAGTTTTATACATTGCAGGGGAGAATGTGAACTGGTATAATCACTTTGTAAATATAAAGATGAGGAATGCTAAACCCAAGCCATTCCATTTCTAGGTATAATCTCTAGAAACACTCTCATAAGTGTGCCCAAAGAGACATGCACATAGAAATTCAATGCTGTGGTGTTTAAAATGATGTAAAATTAGAAATAACCAAAAGGCCCACTGATGGATCAATACACTATAGTACAGATATACACTGGAATACTCAAAAACAGCTAAAGTGAATGAATACATAAATCTTAAAACCATATGTCAAGCAGGAAATAAAAGCGGCAAAAGTATATACTTTCTCTACATTTTAAAAACCCAAAAAGAATAATTTTATATTGCTACAGGCATATGCATACATATAAAAAGAGTTGGTTTTTTTTAACTGCATGGGGATGATATATAACAAAGATCAAAGACTACCTCTAGGCAGTCTTTTTCTAGGGAGAACGGGTGGGAAAATCATGCGATGGGATGTGGGTGGGGAAGGGTGGCAATTTAACAACGAAGAAAATCTGAAGCAAACATGACAAAATGTTACTATTTGTTAAAGCTAGGTGGAGGGTACAAAGGGGTTTACATTTTTTCTGTCCTTCTGGTATATTTAAAATATTTCATAATTTAAACATTTTATGTAGAACAAAGTCTGGCAGTATGTATGGTATGCACGTCTTAAAAGGCCTATCCTATAAAACAAGAATAGAAGCTAAAAAAGGAGATTTTTTAAATTTTATTTATTTACTTGACAAAGAGAGAGATCACAAGTAGGCAGAGAGGCAGGCAGAGAGAGAGGGGAAGCAGGCTCCCCACGGAGCAGGGAGCCCAATGTGGAACTCAATCCCAGGACCCTGAGGTCATGACCTAAGCCAAAGGCAGAGGTTTAACCCACTGAGCCACCCAGCCACCCTGAGTTGTTTGTTTTTAATGGGAAAAAATTTTTTGAAAAAAGAAATAAATCGCAGAATAGCCATACAATCAAATGTCATGTAACCACAAAGAAATTACAGCTCAGAAGGATGGTTATTAACTTGGAAAGATGTTGACAACATATCAAGTCAGGGGAAATGGGGTATCAAAGTACAGGTCTTCAACTAAGGCAGGAAATGGTTAAACAAACCTCCTTTATGCACTAACAGACCAAAGTTCCTTTAAATGCACCTGGCTTTTAATCTCTTATGAACTTGTATCCATGGAAAGAAATTAACTAGAAGCAGTCTAATGATAATAAAGAATACAACAGATTAATTCTAGTGTTTCAAACAAGAAAGCTATTGCTATAATACTGATACAGAAAGCTCCATTCAAAGCCAAAAACAATTATTTCCCAGTGTTAGTGCCAACACTCCCCCCAGCTTTCCAGATGAGACCTGCTTCCATTTAACCACCTGGTCAGAGAGCCAGCACAGAAGTGTAAGTGGCTGATCATATATACCGAAGAGCCAGATAAAATATAATACATTATATGCAAAATAAAATGTCAGATTTCAATGAAATCCAAAACTATCATCACAAACTGATGTCATAAGCAGAATCAGTGGCAGTAAGAAGTTACTGAAGGAATTTTGAGAGAGAATAAAATGTTGTCTTGCTACATTTATACCCTCTGATAAACCGGAGATTGACTTGGGTACTCAAAAACCTGTGCTCTGTATTTTGTTCAATAAAACTTGTCCAACAATCTAAGAATCCCAAAAGATTCAATTTTTTGAAAAGTGCAGTAGCCTAAGGGAACACTGCTTCCCCTACTCACAACACTTCTGACACCAAATGTGTGTGGGGGTTCCGTACGCCAACCAATCCTCCAACTCTCCAGACACCCAGTGGGTGTTCTACAATCAGTTCTGACACTACCTACCTGCAGGAAGGGCAGACCCCACAGATCAAGGGCTGAGTCCCACAAGACTGACTCCCACTTCAGACACCAACTGCAAGCCATGGGTATCCATTTTACTCACACTTCTGTCCAACTGGGCTATAAATCAGGGGTTCCCCATCACTGCCTCCTCATGTTCAATCATTTGCTACAGAAGTTCAGAGAATGCATGGAAACACACTTAGCATATTAAAAAGGACATTATAAAGGGTATAAATCAACAACATAAGGAAGATGTACATAGTGCGAGTCCAGAGGATTCCTAGGCACAGGAGCTTCTGTCCCAAGGAGAGCTGGAGTGGGCCGACTCTCCTGGCACATGGATGTGTTTGTTCACCAATCTGGATGGTCACTGAATCCCACAGTTTAGAAATTTTTATGGAGGTTTCATCATATAGGCATAACTGATTAGTAACTCAATTTCCAGCCCCTCTACCTACCCTAGAGGTAGAAGGGTAGAGTGGGAGATGTGGGTAGAGGCTGAAAGTTCTAACCCTCTGACCACAAGGCTGGTTCCTCTGGCATCCAGTTCCCTCCTAAGGGGCCATCAAGAGTCACTAATTAGCATGCAAAAAGACACTCATTAGTTCCAGAGATTCCAATGGTCTTAGAAGCTCTAAGCTTCTCTGTTTTTCTCTGGAAACAGAGACTAAAACCAAATATTATAACCAAAAAAATGTTCCTATCACACCTGTTACTCAGGAAATTACAAAAGTTTTAAAAGCTCATGATTTCTTATTATTTCATATCACACATACAATAAAGAATAGGAAGTTAGGGGCGCCTGGGTGGCTCAGTGGGTTAAAGCCTCTGCCTTCGGCTCAGGTCATGGTCTCAGGATCCTGGGATAGAGCCCTACATTGGGCTTTCTGCTCAGTGGGGAGCCTGCTTCTTCCTCTCTCTCTCTGCCTTCCTCTCTGCCTACTTGTGATCTCACTCTCTGTCAAATAAATAAATAAAATTAAATTTAAAAAAGAATAGGAAGTTAGAACTCTTTTTCTCTTATCATTTAAGTAATCTCTACACCCAGTGTGGGGCTCAAACTCATGACTCCAAGATCAAGAGTCACATGCTCTTCCAACTGAGCCAGTCAGGAGCCCCAAAGTAGAACTCTTAAGGAAAAATATTTTGATTATTATTCCTTTACTAGGAAAGACCTTCTTGTGTTCTTTATACCTTGATGAAGTATTATTGAGACTGCTAAGGCCAGCAAATATAAACTGCTTTTATTGTGCAAAAATTAAGAATGGCTCAGGCTATATAATGGCAGTTGATGTAAATGTACTAAATCTCAGCTTCTAGAAGAGTTGATTTTGAACTCAATCACCCTTTAAGAGAAGACATACCAGCTCGCATAATTTCATCAACCAGGAGAATGTTGGTGGCAATCGCCGTGCTGAGGAAAAAGATAACAGGGTAAGTAAAGCCTACCAACCCACTCTCATCTTTCCCCCCAGCAATCTTCAGCTACTAAAAGTACTTTGTTCTTTAATGACGTTGGTCTAAGAAATTACAAGACGAAGCTATTGTAAATACAAACAACACCCTTGTATTATAATTTCAGCTCCTCTGCTGATAAAACAAAAGTCTGACTTTATATACCAGCAAAACTGAGCTCATTTTTAGGACATCATTTGCTTTTCCCCCTGCTATGCATGTGGTACAATTTCAGTAAACCTCTTTCTTTCCCTTTTCCCTCAAATAAACAGTAAGAGAAACATTTCCAAATCTGACACTGCTAGAATTAAAATGGACAAAGGACTGTAAAATGACAGAAGCTAGTGTTAGTAACTGGATACCACGCCTTTTCATACACTTAACCATTTTTTACTATAGGGTGGCAAAAATAATAGACAAGTTTTAAAGTTACTGATTATGTCCCTAAAAGTCTTTCTCTTTTTACTAATATGAATTTACCAAGAATGAAGAAGTTGTTTTTTCACACAATAATTATCCCAAACTCCTGCATCTGCCGCTACCATGGGCTCACCTGCAAAGTAAAAACAAACTATTTTTAACACTACAATCTTGATATATTCTGTTAATACTGGTTATATATTCTAACAGTGTTTAATATACCACAAGAACCACTAGTGTCCAGGTCACAATGACCTCCGTGTTATCAAATCCAATCCAGTGGTCAGTTCTCAGGCCTCGTGGATCAGCAACACTTGACATGGCCTCCCGACTACTCTAGCTTCACTTGTCTTCCAGGACACCACACTCAGCCTGGTTTTTGCTTTTACATTAGTGACTCATTTTCTGTTTACTTTTCTGGTTCTTCCTTGTCTTCCCAGAGCTCTTAATTTGAGAGTAGCCAGGTGACTTAGTCTTGGGTTCTTTTCTTCTCTCTCTATACTCACTCCCCAAGCATTCTCACCAAGTCTTCTGGATTTAAACCATATACACTCCAAAGACTCTCATTTTTATCTCCAACCCAGAGCCCTTTCTTGAGCTCCAGGCTCATACTTCCAACTGTCTATTTCACTGGAAAGTCTAAGACACTTCGATTTTAACTTTGCCAAAACTCAGCGCTGGCCTCCTCCCCCAAAACTGCTCTACCCACAGTTCTCCAATATGGTTGATGGCCATTCAAACCTTCCAGTTGTTCAGCAGACTCCTCTCCACAGAATAGCCAGAGTGATCCTTTTAAATGTAATTAGGCCACATCACAGATTTGCCAAAAATTGCTCCCTTTTCCACTGCAGTAAAAGTCAAAGTCCTTGGACTGGCCCCCACACCCTGCATGATCTCTCTGTTACGTCTCTCATCTCCTTCCTCCTCTTCAAAAACTTCAGACACTGGCCTTTCCACTGGCTGCTCCTTCTGCCCAGGATACTCTTTCCTCAGTTCCCCAACATGGCTACTTCCTTACTTCCTTTGATTATTTTCTACAGACATTTTCTCAATGAGGTCTACCCTGCCCACCCTCTCTCTTTAAATTGTGACTGCCCCTTCATGCTAGCATTCATAGTCTTCCTTATAGGGTCCTTTTATTTTTTTCATTGTATTACTCCTTAAATGCTCACAGAACTTATTTATTAAGCTTATTATTTAGTGCCTATCCTTCCCTGCTATAATATAAGCTTAGAAGGGCAGGGGGTTTTGTCTCTTTTGTTCTTGGTCAATCTCAAGAGTCAAATAACAAGCACTCAAAAACTTTTTCTTAAAAGAATGTTTTCTTTCAAGAAGTTCAAAAATAAATTAAAGGCACCCAAGTTTTAAATACTGAAGTCACCCGAATCCCCACTCCCTCACTATAAGTTCTGGGTCACTATAGTATAACCTCTTTCTTTACTGAACAATTAATTTTTCTTCACTTTCTTACCTGTATCCAAATCTATACCAACAGGTTGTTTTGATTCAGAATGTTCAGCCTGAACTTTTACTAGTGTTTCCTGCAGGTCAAAACCAGAATTCTGAGCAAGAACCTTTAAGAATAAAAAAATATATATGTGTGTGAAATATCTTCACATATATATTTGAGTATCAAATATAAAAAGTGAGGCTCTGCCCTCTAGTCTTGTGAAGACATATTCATAATACAGTAATCATTTCCTTTTAAAGAATTCCATTCTTAATCAAATTATTATTTCATGTATCTAGCAGTTTTTATATTTATGTAAACATCTTCCCTATGTGTATTACACTAAATTCTGAGGACAGTATAGTCCCTCACCCCCCCACTACATTAATTTCCCTCCTTGCAAAGGATTTCTTTTTTTTTTTTTTTTTTAAAGATTTTATTTATTTATTTGTTATAGAGAGAGAGAGAGCGAGCACAGGCAGACAGAGTGGCAGGCAGAGGCAGAGGGAGAAGCAGGCTCCCTGCCGAGCAAGGAGCCCGATGCGGGACTCGATCCCAGGACGCTGGGATCATGACCTGAGCTGAAGGCAGCCGCTTAACCAACTGAGCCACCCAGGTGTCCCTTTGCAAAGGATTTCTTAAAAAATGGAAAAGAGGGGGGCGCCTGGGTGGCTCAGTGGGTTAAAGCCTCTGCCTTTGGCTTAAGTCGTAATCCCAGGGTCCTGAGATCGAGCCCCACATCAGGCTCTCTGCTCAGCAGGCAGCCTGCTTCCTCCTCTCTCTCTGCTTGCCTCTCTGCCTACTTGTGATCTCTGTCTGTCAAATAAATAAATAAAATCTTTAAAAAAATAAAATAGAAAGCGGGGGGTGCCTGGGTGGCTCAGTGGGTTAAGCATCTGCCTTCGGCTCAGGTTATAATCTCAGGGTCCTGGGATCAAGCCTCTCCTCCCCACTTATGCATTCATGCTCGTGCACTCTTTCTCTCTCTCTCTCTCTCGTGCTCTCTCAAATAAATAAAATCTTTACAAAATAATAATAACAAATGGAAAATTAGTAGAATGGTATAATTTCTTCTTGTTCCTTCAGCCACACATTTTCTAGCTTTTCCTAGGCGCCTGCTAAAGGAACTTCAGGATCTTTATGTCCTCATCAACATGAGGAGAGTCATGACATGTGGCAACAGGAATGGAGACAAAAGCACTCTAAACCTGGTTTATTTCCAAGTACCACCAAACCACCACTGTACACCAGGCTTACCAGTTTGTGTCAAGAACCGGACCATCACTTAACTGATTTTGCTGTTTTGGGCAAAGACAAAACAGATATCCAATTCTCAAAGATTCCACAAATTATGAATAATTTTAAAGCAATTAACAAAGGGACTTTGCTAACACTGTTCTTAATATTTTACTTCATGGTAATAACACCTTTGACATGGTCTTCTCTGTTTCTAAGTGGTTCACAACCAGATTAAGGCAAAGGAAAAGGAATGGTAATTCTCTGTCCTTCTTTCAACACATGGAATATCTGGTTTCTCTCCTTTTCTAGGTATTAAAATGAAAATGACAAAAGCATGCTTATATTTGGCAGTGCTAAATAGCCTGAAGTTCTCACTTCCCACAATTTAAAGTGATAATAACACTTTGGATACCACCACCAAGATAAAAATCTACTCTAAAGCCTAGTTAAATTTTAAGTTCTAAACGTTCTCATTATAATTAATCATGAACTATTTTTGAAGGAAATTTCTGGACTTACTTCAACTTTTAGCACTCAGAGATAGGCAAAGGGGTAATTTAGTTACTTCATGAAACTTTGACAAGGACTCTGAGCTATTACCCAAAAGTTTCCCTGCTTAACTGTAACATATGTTAAACAAAAGTGCATGGGGGAAATGCAAATAAAATCTATCTTTCTCTCTTATTACTCTCACAAAACAAACTGAGGGTTGCTGGGGGAGAGGGGTATGGGGAGGGTGGTTGGGTTATGGACATTGGGGAGGGTATGTGATATGGTGAGTGCTGTGAAGTGTGTGTGTAAGCCTAACGATTCACAGGCCTGTACCCCTGGGGCAAATAATACATTATATGTTGGGGTGCCTGGGTGGCTTGGTGGGTTGGAGCCTCTGCCTTCAGCTCGGGTCATGATCCCAGGGTCCTGGGATCGAGTCCCGCATTGGGCTCTCTGCTCCGCGGGGAGCCTGCTTCTTCCTCTCTCTCTGCCTGCCTCTCTGACTACTTGTGATCTCTGTCAAATAAATATACAAAAATCTTTTTTAAAAATACATTATATGTTAATAAAAATAATTTTTTTAAAAACTGTCTTTCTACTCTGGTCTTAGATAATGTGGACAATTTATAATGCAACACCCATCTAACCACTTGTTCTCTGGCCATTAGGATAGTTGTACCTTGGGAATAATGAGCAAGGCATCAGCAAAAGCTTGGACTCCAAGACGAGCTCTACCTTTTATACTGTGCTTGTAATTAACAAGAGCTTCCGCTATTGCCACTTCAACTGCACCTGCTCCCGGAACTACACAGCCTGTTGGAGGGAAAAGATTGGCAAGGCATGCTGGACAGAAACACCAGAGAAAAAAGCACTTAGCTATTCAAGTGTGTTCAATTATACCGCCGACACCTAAAATATACCTAAATATATACGGAAATAAAGTCAGTTGCATAGTTCAGTGGTTACTCAGATGCCTTATGAAGCATCCTGAAGTTACACACCATTAAATAATTAGGCATGGTACAGACAACTGGCTGCAAGCAGCTTACTTCAGTCTCTGTAAGAGTAGACATTTCTCCCACCTTCATCTTATTCCTTTATGACTATATTTAAAAGGTAGTTATTTATAATGTTTGGGACAGGAAACTAATTGTAGTATCTGATTTGAAAAAAAAAAGAAAAACAACCTTAGGCCAAGAGAATTTCATCATCGTTTTGGTATAGAATGCTTGAGACTTATAATAGTATTTGTTTTCTGTACTGAAATGAAACCCAAACAGCTATCTGAGGGAAAAATATAGATGTTCTTATTACTCTAAGGTAAAAGCTCTGGTTAAAAACATCAATTTTCACAACAGGATATGATTTTTATACCTGCTGAAATGGTTTTTGTAAAGTTTATGACTCTCCTTGAATCAACAAATTTGCCTTGGAATCACCCATCTTTAAAACAGAACAACACAAAAAGAATCTCTCCTTTATCCCACATTATTTTTTAATTACTTGCCCCTTCCTCTGCTTCCCTGTACAACATAACTGCTCAAAAGAGTCGTCTACCCACTTGGTGACCACATCCTTGCCATCCATTCACATTTTTAAAAAGTTCCTTGTGATATAACACTGTATGTTAATTATACCAGAATTAAAAAGTAATTTAAAAAAATTTTTCAAGTTCTTGTGAAATACTGAATATACACAGAAGGATATTTATATGTATAAGGTATAAAGAATAAATGTGGAAATAAATATACTCATGTACCTCCCACCCACCTTAAGAAATAGAACATTAGAGAACATTATCAGTAGCTGTAAAAACTTCCCTGGTCCCATTCTGTGAAAACACATAAAATTTGTGGGATGTTACTAAAGCAACACCTAAAAAGAAACTTGTATCAGTAAACACCTACATTAGAAAAGAAGAAAAGTCTCAAACCAATGACTTCAGCTTCCACCCTAAGAACTAGAAAAGAGCAAATGAAACTTGCTTGTAAACAGAATAAAATAATAAAAATTGGAGTGGAAATCAATGAAATAAACATGAACAGTGTCAAGAAAAGGAACAATGTCAGAAATGAAAAAAGTAATTATCACTATAGATTCCATAGACGTTGAAAGTACAATAGTAAGGGAATATTATGAACAACTTATGCTAATCAATTTGAAAACTTAGATCAGGGATTAGCAAACTTTCTACAAAAAAACAGATTTAAATGTTTTAGGCTCTGTTGGCCATGCCATCTCCTTTGTAACTATTCAACCCTGCCACTGTAGCACAAAAGAGGCACAGGTAATACCTGAATGAATGGGTATAGCTGTATCCCCATAAACTTTATTTACCAAAAATAGGCAGCAAACAGGATTTAGCTCATGGGCAACAGTTTGATGATCTCAACAGACGAAAAAGACAAATTTCTTGAAAGACACAAACAGAAAAAAAAAAAAGATAATCTGAATAGCCCTGTATCTACTAAAAAGACTGATTATAGCTTAAATTTTTCTCATGAAAAAAAACTGCAGGCCCAGATGGCTTTACTGGTAAACTCTACCAAACATTTAAGAAAGAAGTAATACAATTCTACACAAGAATTCAATACTTTCAGAAAATTCAAGAGGGGAGAACGTTTTCTGACTCATTCTTGAGCCCAGCATTATTCTAACAGCAAAAAAGATAAAGGCATTATAAGCAAGAAATATATATATATGTATATATGTATATACATATATATATCCCATAGCAAGATATATATATCTTATATATATATATAAGATATATATATATCCCTTAGCAAGTCAAGTCCAACAATATATAGAAAGGACAATACACATAGCAGCAGTACTCACAACAGCCAAAAGGTGAAGTGATCTAAGTTTCCAATAATGGATAAAATGGATAAGTAACAGGTAGTGTGTGTGTGTGTGTGTGTGTGTGTGTGTGTGTGTGTGTATAAATACATGTATGTATATATATGTATGTATATATATATATATACATGCCTCTCACAAAGAACTTTTTTTTTTTAATTTATTTATTTGACAGACAGAGATCACAAGTAGGCAGAGAGACAGGCAGAGAGAGGGGGGAAGCAGGCTCCCCGCTGAGCAGAGAGCCCGATGTGGGGCTCTATCCCAGGACCCTGGAATCATGACCTGAGCCGAAGGCAGAGGCTTTAACCCACTGAGCCACACAGATGCCCCTACAAAGAACTTTTTTAAAAAAATGTGAATGGGTGGCAAGGATGCAGTCACCAAGTGGATAGATAGATAGATGCTAATATTCTTTCCGAATCTCAAATATATATATTTATGAAAATATATATATGAAAACATATATATATTGCTTAATAACACTGCATTATATATGTATAAATATATATATGCAAATAATATTACATTATATATATAATGCAATGTTATTCAGCCTTAAAAAGCAAGGACATTCTGACATATACCACAACATGGATGAACCCTGAAGACATTATGCTAAGTGAAATAAGCCAGTCACAAAAGGACAAATATTGGATGATTCCACTCAAATGAGGTACACAGTATAGTCAATTTCACAGAGACCATAATTAGAAGAGTGGTTTCCGGGAGATAGGAGGAGAGAGAGAGGAATGGAGAATTATTGTTTAATGGCTATGGATTTTTGGTATTATAAGATGAAAAATGTTCTATTGATGGATGATGGTGATGGTTACACAACAACGTGAAAGAATGTAACTTATTGCCACTGAACTGTAACACTTAACAATGATTAAAATAACAAATTATATATATATATCCAAAATTTAAAAAAATAACTTAAAAACTGCAATCTATGTTTAAAGAGGATAATATATCATAAGTAAGTAGGGTTTAACTCAAGAACATAAGGTTGGTTGAACGTTTAAAAATTAATCTAATTTACCACATTAATAATCTAACAGAGAAGAAACATATAATCACCTCAATAGATCACCAGAAAAGAAACTGGCAAAATCGAACATCATTCGTGATAAAAACTCTCAGTAAGAGAACTTCCTCAATCTGACAGAGGACTTCTAGAAAAATCTACAGCTAAATATCATACATGATAGAGAAAGGCTAAATGTTTTCCCGGTATGGTCAGGAGCAAGGAAAGGATGCCCACTCTCACCATTTCCATTCAACAATGTATTGAAGTTTCTAGCCCATAGAATAAAAGGAAAAAAGAAATAAAAGATACCCAGATTGGAAAGGAAGAAGTAAAATTGTCTTTATTAGCAGACAACATGATCATTTATACCATTTATATAGATAAGTCAATGAAATCTATAAGAAAGTTACTAGAATGAGTGAGTTAAACAAGGTTGCAGAATTTAAGATCAACATACAAAAATCAACTATATTTCTATATCTTAACAACAATCAGAAATTGAAATTTTAAAGCCATCATGTACCAAAGAACCAAAATTCATAAACTACATAAATCTCAAAAAAGATATGCCACTAAAAATTACAAAATATTGAATATATATATGTATGTATATATGTACATATTGCTGAGATAGAGTCAAGAAGGCTCAAATAAATAAATATACCATGACTCAATATTAAGATACCAATTATTCCCAGAATGTTCTACAGATTCAATGAAATTCCGATCAAAATCTCAAGTCTTTTTGGTAGAAACTGACATGCTAATTCTTAAATTCATATGAAGATGCAAAAGATTTTAAATAACCAAAATAACTTGAAAAAGAACAAAATGGGAGGATTGACACTGCTGATTTCAAGACTTATCATAAAGTCACAATAAACAGGACAGTATATTAACACTGAGATAGACAAAGAGATCAATGGAACAGAATAAGAACACAGAAATAGAACCACACAAATATAGACAATTGATTTTCAATGAAAAGTTTCAATGGCAACTCAACTCACTGGAAAAAGAAAAATCTTTTCAACAAATGCAGCCAGAACAACTTGATCAAAGAATATTAAGGTATACCATAGGTATATACCTAAGAGTTGATTTGCTGGGTCATCTAATAACCCTATGTTTAACTTTGTAAGGAACTCCATTACAACAGTTCCCACCCACAATGTTGAAGACTCCAATTTCTCCATATCCTCGCCAACATTTACTGTTGTCCAGCTTTTTGATTTATAGCCACAATAACAGTTGTGAAACAGTATCTCTTCATGGTTTTGATTTTCATTTTCCTAATGATTATGTTGAGCATCTTTTCATGTGCTTATTATTCTATTTTAAATGAAGGAGCTAGTTTATAAGTTATCAGTAAATAATACATGCTAATATTCTTTCCTAATTCTTCTGAAAATTACACTGCACCTAAGGTAATGGAATGAGTTCTAAGCTGTAAAAGCCTTTCCATGATTTTAAAAATAATTTTTTTTTCTCTTTTTTTTTAAGTAGGCTCCACACCCAGCATGGAGCCCAACTTGGGCTTAACTCATGACTCTGAGATTCAGACCTAAGCTGAGATCAAGACTCAGATGCTTAACTGACTGAGCCACCCAGGCACCTCAGTGGTTTTAAAAATAAATTTCTAGGGGCACCTGGGTGGCTCAGTGGGTTAAAGCCTCTGCCTTCAGCTCAGGTCATGATCCCAGGGTCCTGGGATCAAGCCCCGCATCGGGCTCTCTGCTCGGCGGGGAGCCTTGCTTCCTCCTCTCTCTCTGCCTGCCTCTCTGTGTACTTCTGATCTCTGTCAAATAAATAAATAAATAAATTATTTTTTTTTTAAAAAATAAATAACTTTCTAAAAATAAAAAAATGATACTACAGCATCAAATTAAGTGCTTTTTCATTTCATAAACAGAAGTTAATTAAAAGGGCAGCATAGGGGCGCCTGGGTGGCTCAGTGGGTTGAGGCCTCTGCCTCCGGCTCAGGTCATGATCTCAGGGTCCTGGGATCAAGCCCCAAGTTAGGCTTCCTTCTCAGCTGGGAGTCTGTTTGTCCCTCTCCCTCTGCCTTCCTCTCTGCCTGCTTGTGATCTCTGTCTGTCAAATAAATAAATAAAATCTTAAAAAAAAAAAAAAAAAAGGGCAGCATACTAGGGCACCTGGGTGGCTCAGTCAGTTAAGCATCTGACTTCAACTCAGGTCACAATCTCAGGGTCCTGGGATCAAGCCCCAAGTTAGGCTTCCTTCTCAGCTGGGAGTCTGTTTGTCCCTCTCCTTCTCCCTCTGCCCCTCCCCCAACTTGTGCTCATACACCCTCTCTCAAATAAATTAAAAAAAAAAAAAGCACAGTATAGTTATTAAGAATATTCCAGGGGCGCCTGGGTGGCTCAGTGGGTTAAAGCCTCTGCCTTCGGCTCAGGTCATGATCCCAGGGTTCTGGGATGGAGCCCCGCATCGGGCTCTCTGCTCAGCCAGAAGACTGCTTCCTCCTCTCTCTCTGCCTGCCTCTCTGCCTGTTTGTGATCTCTCTGTCAAATAAATAAATAAAATCTTTAAAAAAAAAAAAAGAATATTCCAGTGGAGGGACTCCTGGGTGGCTCAGTTGGTTAAGCGGCTGCCTTCGACTCAGGTCATGATCCCAGCATCCTGGGATCGAGTCCCACGTTGGGCTCCTTGCTTGGCAGGGAGCCTGCTTCTCCCTCTGCCTCTGCCTGCCACTCTGTCTGCCTGTGCTCGCTCCCTCTCTCTCTCTCTGACAAATAAATAAATAAATAATCTTTAAAAAAAAAAAAAAAGAATATTCCAGTGGAAAAAATCTTAGTAAAAATATGTAAAAATCATTCATATCCTTTAAAATACTATATATCATGATAGATTTATTACTACTTTAAAAATACATAAGGTTCATATCCATCACAAAAAAGAGCCTACCATCTTCAATGGCATTTTTGATGGCACGAAGTCCATCCCTTATAGCGTCCTTGATTTGTGTCAGAGTATGCTTATTCGGTCCTTTAACCAACAAGGTGACAGAACGAGGGTTAACACAGGCCTCAATAAAAGTGAACTTTTCTTCACCCTAGAGGATAATCCAAGAAGATATAACTCTAATACTTAATGTTACTATGAAATGAAGACCCAGCTTATAATAATAGAACCCAATCTTCATGTGAATTTTTCTTATCAAACATAACTAAATATGTGTTAAAAGCAGTTGTTATATTTAAACTCTCAACAAACATTTAGATAAATAAATTATAAAATCTGTCCTGTGGATTATTCAGACACCAAAAGGAAAAGCCCAAATGAAAAGATTTAGTATTTTTTTAAAGGGTGGGGCACCTGGGTAGTCATTAAGCATCTGCCTTTGGCTCAGATCAGGATCCCAGGGTCCTGGGATGGAGCCCTACATTGGGTTCTCTGCTCAGCAGGGAGCCTGCTTCCCCTTTTCCCTCTGCCTGTCACTACCCCTGCTTGTGCCCTCTGTCAAATAAATATACAAAATCTTAAAAAATAAAATAAAAAAGTAAAAGGTTTACTCTTCGACTTTATAACTGTCAGCAGAGATACTCACTAAGGCACACTCATGTACAAGACCAGCGTGTCCCAAGCAATCTACAGTAAGGTCTTCAAGACAATTCACAGCCATTCCACCACAAGCAAGAGAGAGTCTGAAATGACATATGTCACCATAGCTTTTGTTATAGAAAGCACTACTAAAGACTTAATTTCTTAAAGGTGAAAAGATATCTAACACAGAAGACAGCACTGTCGCTGTGTTATATTGTTTTTAAAATCTGTTTTAAGAAGGAGCTCCTGTGTGGCTCAGTTAAGTGGCTGCCTTAGGCTCAGTTCATGAACCAAGGATCCTAGGATTGAGTCTCACGTAAGGCTCCCTGCTCAGCAGGGAGTTTGCTTCTCCCTCTGCCCCTCCCCACTCCTCATAGTGTCTCTCTCTCTCTCTCAGATAAATAAATAAAATCTTAAAAAAAAAAAGTCCTCAGTGCTCTGCCCATTCATCCTTTCAAAAAAAATGTTTTAAGATAAAAAACCGTCTTTGTACTTCAACAAAGTTCTGAGGTAGGTTAACAGTCTTGATTTTTTTTAACAGTCTTGATTTTTGACACTTCCATTATTTATTGAAATTAAAAACAGTATTTGGAATCTGTATGCTATTTTGCTCACAGTGTTTACATATAAGCTAAAAGGAATACCATGGGATCATTTCAATATTATCTGTTAAAAATAGGACACATAGTAATCTGAAAGCTTACCTTTCCATATTTCTTCTTTTTGCTCTGCGAAGAGCTACTATGCCATGTTTTGCAAGAGCATCTAAGGAAAATGGATCAATTCCCTAAAACCAAATTAGCATAAAAGTTATAAGCACATCTTAAGCCAGTAGTTCTCAAACTTTCTGATCTTAGCACTGCTTCACGTTCTTAAAAATTATTAAGAACTCAAAAAGCTTTTTTTTGAATTAAAAAGCTTTTATGTGAACTATATTCTATAATATTTGTCATATTATAAATTAAAATTGAGAAATGTTTAAAATATTAATCCATTCAAAACAATAAACAACCCATTTTATGTTAACACAAATAACATCTTTCCAAGTGAAAATTTACTATACTTTCCTAAACAAAAAAAAAAGACTTAAAGTAATGGCACTGTTTCATTTTTGGTATCTTCTTAATGTCTGTCTTAATAGAAGACATCTAGATTCTCAGATCTGCGTCTGCATTCAATTTGGTGTGATATGTTGTTTGGGTTGAAGTATATTATGAAAACTTGGACTAACACAAATATGTATTGGAAAATGGAGGAATATTTTAATAGTCTTTTCAGATACATGTGGATATTCTTCTTTGATACTACATCAAAACTGAATAAATGACAGTTTCTTAAAGGTTAGTGTCAATGTGAAATATGGGACCTACCAATAAACTTTCATACTCTTTCATATTAAAATCCATTTGTCTATCTTACACGTTAAATGTATTATTTACCCAGGCATGTCTTTGCTAAATCATACATTTTTTACTCATTTAGAAAAACAGCAGTTCACTGTGTTAAGCAGAGCTTCCAAATGTTGATACATTTCATGGGTATATAATATCAAAAATATCACATTTGCTAATCTCACCACTAATATTATCAGAAAAGTCCTTTAAGCACTGGAAAGCAGTCCAAGTTCACAGAGGCAGTTACAAGTTTTCCAAAATTTTAATTTTGGCTTGAAAGCTCAAATTTATTTGGAACAAATACTGTCAGTTGTTTTCCTTGAAGTGACAGAACCGTTTCTTCCTTTTTGAGAGAAGCCTGCCAAATACCCATATCTAAATAACCACAGTTTTTCTGCCAGCTATTCTTTTTTTTTTTTTTTTAAGTAATCTCTCTGCCCAAAATGGGGCCTACACTCACAACCCCAAGATCAAGAGTTGCATGCATTCCATGAAAAAAGTGAATCAATTATACATATACACACACATATGTGTATATATGTATATACATATATATATAAAATTATGCAATTATACAATTGCAACTCAATTATACAAAAACTCTCCCTCTAGACAACCATATTTTTTAAAAAAAATTTTTTTGAAAGAGTGTGATCATGAGCGGGGCAGGGGGGCCATGGGGGCCATGGGGGGTGGGCAGAGGGAGAGGAAAGAGAAACTCCCAAACAGACTCCATGCGCAGCTCAGTGCAGAGCCTGATGCAGGGCTTGATATCATAACCATGAGATCATGATCTGAACTGAAACCAAGAGTGGGATACTTAACAAACTGAGCCACCCAGACGCCCCTACAACAACCATATTTTGATATTCAAATTTTACACTCTGTCACATAGAATTATAAAAGGATGCATATTTAATCAAAATTTAATTAATAAGTTTTACCGCTTCAAGATATTCTCAAATGGGGGCGCCTGTGTGGCTCAGTCAGTTGGGCATCTGATTCTTGATTTTGGCTCAGGTCATGATCTCAAGGTCACGGGATTGAGCCCCATGTCAGGCTCCACACTAATTAGGGAGCCTTCTTGGGATTCTCCCTTTCCCTCCGCCCCTCCCCACCACACACACTCTCTCTCACTCCCTCTAAAATAAATAAATAAATAAATCTTTTTTTAAAAAAAAGATATCTCAAATGAAACTGCCATTTTTTTTTAAACCTCAAAGACTCCCTGAAATGGTCTCTGGGATTCCTAGGAATCCATAGACCACACTGTGAGAAATGCTGAAAAACATTTACAAATAGTTAAAATCTGAACTTTGTTTCTCACCTTTTGGTTAATGACAACAAATCCTTTATTGGACTGAGCACAGACTCTGTCTTTCAGGTCTATTATTTTTTGTATTCTATCTTCAATAAATTTTCTTTCAGCTTTTACCAATTTCTCTTTCTCTTCAGCAGTCTTATAAAAGAAACCAGAGCTCACCTCTCTAAAAGATTAATAAAAACAAGCGAGTAAAAGTGGAGAAAAAAAGGAGGGAAAGGTAGGAGTTTACACTAAACATTTGGGAGGGAAGAAAGATTAAAAAAGACTTCAAGGGAGCACCTGGGTGGCTCAGTTGGTTAAGCATCCAACCCTTAATTTCAGCTCAGATCATGATCTCAGGGTCATGAGATTGAGCCCTGTGCCTGCTTAAGATTCATTCTTTCTCTCTCTGACCTCCACCTCAGCCCCTCCCCCACTTGTCTCTAAATCAATTAATTAATCAAAATTAAAAACACTTCTAGAAAATATGATTTCAACATTTTCAAAGAGTAACTGCCACGTACGTTTTTTCATATTCTAGCGATACATTGCAAGTAAGGATAAATGCATCTTCCACTCGCTTCTTCATGTCTGGATGACGGGCACCATGGTCCAAAACTAATCCTCTGATCAATCTGTTAAAAATATGTAATGTTTCTTACTTGGAACATACACTCTAAATTTATTATAAAATAAGGATTGTATTCTTAAAATTGTAACAGATGAGGACACACATTGTTTCCTTGCACAAACTTTAAGCCTAACACATACCAGTAAAATTAGAAAAAAAAATCTACTTTAACACAGTATAACTATGAAGTCACAATGAAAAGTCAACCCAGAATTATTCTCTAAATTATGTGGCTCAAACATATGACACAGCTGGTCAAGTAATGAAAGGTAGACACACAATGAGTTTCTTAGGAACATTTGTTCAAAATAATTATATGGAACAACCAAAAATTGTTAACCTAAATGTCTAACAATAGGGCATTGTTCAGCATATAAATGACCCAACTATTTGGTAGTCATGAAAACTATGTAATGACATGGAAAAAATATTTACATAGGTAGCTGATAAACACAGAATAACAAATCACCTATAAAGCATGATTATAACTATTCTTTAAAAAAATAAGCACCTTGGTATTAACAAGAAAAAAATGAAAGGAACCTAGAGTAAAGTTATGCTTGAGCAGTAGGAATACAGATAATTTGGGGGTAGGAGAGGGTCCTTACCTGTTTTCCAAATTTTCTTTCAAAAGAAAATATTTTTGTAACTTTCAAAACTTTCAATACCCAATTAGGGAATGATATTTCTACTTATGAGTCTTTTATAGCCAGTATTTGTTCTACATTAAAGTAAAGAAATAGGGGCGCCTGGGTGGCTCAATGGGTTAAAGCCTCTGCCTTCGGCTCAGGTCATGATCCAGGGGTTTTGAAATTGAGCCTTGCATCAGGCTGCATACTGTTGTGTGGGGCCTGCATAAGATCTTCTTTCTCCCTCTCCCTCTGCATCTCACCCTCACTGGCTCATGTGCGCACACACACACACACACACACACTCTCCCAAAAACAAACAAACAAACAAACAAACACCTTTAAAAACACTGAAGAGCTACGGAGACCTGGGTTAAAGTGGGTTAAAGCCTCTGCCTTCAGCTCGGGTCATGATCCCAAGGTCCTGGGATCAAGCTCCACATCGGGCTCTCTGCTCAGCGGGTAGCCTGCTTCCCCCTCTCTCTCTGCCTGCCTCTCTGCCTGCTTGTGATCTCTCTCTGTCAAATAAATAAATAAAATCTTAAAAAAAAAAAAAAAACACTGAAGAGCTATAAAACAGCGAAGAAAGCATGAACTCCAAAGGGTAAGAAAAGAATTGCAGGCACTCTTATCCTAAAGTCATTAGACAATTCAGGACAATTTGAACTTTGTTTTCAATAACCTCACAATGAGAAGGGGACAGAATTAAAAGCTCAGGGCTCATCCAAGGTAGAGAGTCTAACAGGAGACACTTTTCCCATTAAGTAGGAGCCCCAAAGGGGTACATACTCAGGGTATAAATCAGAAGGATGAACTATAAGCAAGCAGCCCTTATACCAACCAGCAGTTAGAACTAACCAGATAGGGGAGGAGTCAAGATAGCGGAGAAGTAGCAGGCTGAGATGACATCAGGCAGCAGATCGGCTAGATAGTTTATCAAACCATTCTGAACACCTACAAATCCAACAGGAGATGGAAGAGAAGAAGAGCAACAATTCTAGAAACAGAAAATCGACCACTTTCTGAAAGGTAGGACCAGTGGAGAAGTGAATCCAAAGCCACTGGAAGATAGACCCCGGGGGGGAGGGGCCAGCTCCCGGCAAGCAGGGAGCAATGGAGCACAAATCAGGACTTTTAAAAGTCTGCTCCACAGAGGGACATCGCTCCAGAGGCTAAACCAGGGTGAAGACCTCGTGGGACGGCGTGGCCTCAGGTCCCGCGGGGTCACATAAGGATCGGGGGTGTCTGAGTGTCGCAGAGCTCACAGGTATTAGAGCAGGGAAGCCGGCTGCAGAGACAAAGCCGAGGAGTGAGCTCTCAACTCGGGGTTACCTAGAACCATAATCCGTGACACGGGCCGGTACTTTGTGCATGGGGTCCCCACAAGACCCAGGGAAACTCCGACCTGGAAGAGCTCAGTGATCTGCGGGGTTCGGAGACTCCAGGTGGGGCTCTGTGCCAGAGCCAGAGCCAGAGATGCTTGGTCACAGGCTGGGTGACCTCGGAGCACAGCCTCCAGTGAGAGGGGAGTGATTGCGCGATTTTCTCCAAGCATGGCTGGAGGCTGGGGAGACAGGAGTGATTAAGCGCTTTTCTCTGAAGGCGCACTGAAGAGTGGGGCCCGAGCTCTCGGCTCCTCCGGCCAGAGATTGGGAGGCCGCCGAACCCCAGCAGATTACTTAGCCTGGCCCCTGGTAAGGGCGGTGCAATTCTGCCTGGGGCAGGGACACTTGAAAATCACTACAACAGGCCCCTCCCCCAGAAGATCAATAAGAAATCCAGCCAAGACCAAGTTCACTTACCAAGGAGAACAGCGGAATTCCAGAGGAGGAGAAAGCAAAGCATTGAATTCATGGCTTTCTCCCAATGAATCAATAGTCTTGCAAAGTTAATTAATTTTTTTTCCTCTTCTGCTAATTTTTTTTAACTTTTACCCTTTCCTCTTTTAACATTCTTTAAATAGTTTATCTTAATAACTTTCTTTTAAAAAATCTTTTTTTTTAAGGTTTTTTTTTTTTTTTTAAGATTATTTATTTATTTATTTATTTTGAGAGAGACAGAATGAGAAAGAGCATGAGAGGGGAGGTCAGAGGGAGAAGCAGACTCCCCATAGAGCTGGGAGCCCGATGTGGGACTCGATCCCAGGACCCCAGGACCATGACCCGAGCTGAAGGCAGTTGCTTAACCAACTGAGCCACCCAGGTGCCCCAAGTTTGTTTTTTTTTTAAGATTTTATTTATTTATTAGTTAGAGAGAGAGAGAGAGCGTGCGAGCACAGGCAGACAGAGTGGCAGGCAGAGGCAGAGGGAGAAGCAGGCTCCCTGCTGAGCAAGGAGCCCGATGTGGGACTCGATCCCAGGACGCTGGGATCATGACCCGAGCCGAAGGCAGCCACCCAACCAACTGAGCCGTTAGAAATTTAAAAAAAAAAAAATTCTTTTTATCTTTATATTCCATCCCTTCATTGTGTTTACCCTTCTATATGTTTTTCATTCTTTAAAATTTTGGGAGGTAGCTTCTTCCAAGAGACCAAAATACTCCCAAAATTAAGTGGGTGACCCTGTTCTAGTCACCAGTATAATATATATATTTTTTTCCTTTTTTATATTTTTTCTTTATTTGTTTCCTTTTTTTTTTATTTTTTTTTTCTCTTTTCTGAATTTCTTTTTACCCCCTTCCTCCCCCGCCCCCCACGATTTGGGGTCTCTTCTGATTTCGTTAAAGCACATTTTCCTGGGGTCTTTGCCACCCTTTTAGTATTTCATTTGCTCCTTCATATATTCTTATCTGGACAAAGTGACAGGGCGGAAAAACTCACCACGAAAAAAAGAACAGGAGCCAGTACTGAAGGCTAGGGACCTAATCAATACAGACATTGGTAATATGTCAGATCTAGAGTTCAAGATGATGATTCTCAAGGTTCTAGCCAGGCTCGAAAAAGGCATGGAAGATATTAAAGAAACTCTGTCTGGAGAAATAAAAGCCCTTTCTGGAGAAATAAAAGAACTAAAATCTAACCAAGTTGAAATCAAAAAAGCTATCAATGAGGTGCAATAAAAAATGGAGGCTCTTCGGGCGCCTGGGTGGCTCGGTGGGTTAAAGCCTCTGCCTTCAGCTCGGGTCATGATCTCGGAGTCCTGGGATCAAGCCCGGCATTGGGCTCTCTGCTCATCAGGGTGCCTGCTTCCCCCTCTCTCTTTGCCTGCCTCTCTGCCTACTTGTCATCTCTCTCTGTCAAGTAAATAAATAAAATCTTTTTAAAAAAAATGGAGGCTCGGGGCACCTGGGTGGCTCAGTGGGTTAAAGCCACTACCTTCGGCTCAGGTCATGATCCCAGGGTCGTGGGATCGAGCCCCGCATCAGGCTCTCTGCTCTTCGGACAGCCTGCTTCCTCCTCTTTCTCTGCCTCTCTGCCTACTTGTGATTTCTGTCTATCAAATAAATAAATAAAATCTTAAAAAAAAAAAAAAATGGAGGCTCATGGGGCACCTGGGTGGCTCAGAGGGTTAAGCCTCTGCCTTCGGCTCAGGTCATGATCTCAGGGTCCTGGGATCGAGTCCCACATCGGGCTCTCTGCTTGACAGGGGGCCTTCTTCCTCCTCTCTCTCTCTGCCTTCCTCTCTGCCTACTTGTGATCTCTCTCTGTCAAAAAAAATAAATAAAATCTTTAAAAAAAATGGAGGCTCTTACTGCTAGGATAAATGAGGCAGAAGAAAAAATTAGTGATATAGAAGACCAAATGACAGAGAATAAAGAAGCTGAGCAAAAGAGAGACAAACAAATACTGGACCACGAGGGGAGAATTCGAGAGATAAGTGATACCATAAGACGAAACAACATTAGAATAATGTAGAAGAAGAAGAAAGAGAGAGGGGAGCAGAAGGTATACTGGAGAGAATTATCGTAGAGAATTTCCCTAATATGGCAAAGGGAACAAGCATCAAAATCCAGGAGGTGCAGAGAATCCCCCTCAAAATCAATAAAATAGGTCCACACTCCGTCATCTAATAGTAAAATTTACAAGTCTTAGCCACAAAGAGAAAATCCTGAAAGCAGCGCGGGACAAGAAGTCTATAACATACAATGGTAAAAATATTAGATTGGCAGCAGACTTATCCACAGAGACCTGGCAGGGCAGAAAGAACTGGCATGATATATTCAGAGCACTAAACGAGAAAAACATGCAGCCAAGAATACTATATCCAGCTAGGTTATCACTGAAAATAGAAGGAGAGATAAAATGCTTCCAGGACAAACAAAAACTGAAAGAATTTGCAAACACCAAACCAGCTCTATAGGAAATACTGAAAGGGGTCCTATAAGCAAAGAGAGAACCTAAAAGTAGTAGATCAGAAAGGAACAGAGACAATATACAGTAACAATCACCTTACAGGCAATACAATGGCACTAAATTCATATCTCTCAATAGTTACCCTGACTGTAAATGGGCTAAATGCCCCAATCAAAAGACACAGGGTTTCAGAATGGATAAAAAAACGAAACCCATCAATATGCTACCTACAAGAAACTCATTTTAGACCCGAAGACACCTCCAGATTGAAAGTGAGGGGGTGGAAAACAATGTACCATGCTAATGGACATCAGAAGAAAGCTGGGGTGGCAATCCTTATATCAGATCAATTAGATTTTAAGCCAAAGACTATAATAAGAGATGAGGAAGGACACTTCATCATACTCAAAGGGTCTGTCCAACAAGAAGATCTAACAATTTTAAATATCTATGCCCCTAACATGGGAGCAGCCAACTATATAAACCAATTAATAACAAAATCAAAGAAACACATTGACAATAATACAATAATAGTAGGGGACTTTAACACACCCCTCACTGAAATGGACAGATCATCCAAGCAAAAGATCAACAAGGAAATAAAGGTCTTAAACGACACACTGTACCAGATAGACATCACAGATATATTCAGAACATTTCATCCTAAAGCAACAGAATACACATTCTTCTCTAGTGCCCATGGAACATTCTCCAGAATAGATCACATCCGGGGTCATAAATCAGGTTTCAACCAGTATCAAAAGACTGGGATCATTGCCTGCATATTTTCAGACCACAATGCTCTGAAGCTAGAACTCAATCACAAGAGGAAATGTGGAAAGAGCCCAAATACATAGAGACTCAACAGCATCTTTCTAAAGAATGAATGGGTCAACCAGGAAATTAAAGAAGAATTGAAAAAGATCATGGAAACAAATGATAATGAAAACACAACAGTCCAAAATCTGTGGGACACAGCAAAGGCAGTTCTGAGAGGAAAATATATAGCGATACAAGCCTTTCTCAAGAAACAAGAAAGGTCTCAAATACACAACCTAACCCTAGACCTAAAGGAGCTCGAAAAAGAACAACAAAGAAAGCCTAAACCCAGCAGGAGAAGAGAAATAATAAAGATCAAAGCAGAAATCAATGAAATAGAAACCAAAAAAACAATGGAACAAATCAACGAAACCAGGAGCTGCTTCTTTGAAAGAATCAATAAGATTGACAAACCTCTGGCCAGACTTATCAAAAAGAAAAGAGAAAGGACCCAAATAAATAAAATCATGAATGAAAGAGGAGAGATCACAACCAACACCAAAGAAATACAAACAATCATAAGAACATATTATGAGCAACTCTACGCCAACAAATTCGACAATCTGGAAGAAATGGATGCTTTCCTAGAGACATATAAACTGCCAAAACTGAACCA